>PDHQ01000010.1:0-97251 GCA_003339415.1 Ophiocordyceps camponoti-saundersi (nom. inval.)
ATTATAATAAATAATTCTTTATTTATAATAACTAATATTTCTTTCCGTTCTTAACCGTCTCTAACCGTTCTTCTTATCCTAGGAATTTTATTCGTTATTCTTATCTTTATTATCTTATCTTATTATCCGGTATTTAACCTTTTAAGGTTTAGCCGTAACTTAAATACTAGATACTAGTATTTTTACTTTATTATATAAATTATATTATTAAGCTATTTATATAATAAATACTGCTTATATAATAAGAATAGTACTTGCTTATATAATAAGAATAATACTTTTAACTAGTATTTATATCTTAGATTATTATATAAGGTTATTATCTTACTATATTCTTTTAAACCTTAGTAATTAGTAAAATACTAAGTTATACGTAAAATCTTAGTAATACGCGATATTTTATAACTTTAATAGCGCTATTTTTATTCTAATTAGTACTTTAATATTTACTTTACTATATCTTTTAATAGGAACTTTATTATCCCTTACTTAAATAAAGTTTTTAAGGTTTAGGCTACGGAATTATATAAATTATTTATAGTTATTAAAAATATAAATCGTTATACCTAAGTTAAGAATTATTAAATAGTATAGCGGGTATTTTATAATAGAGAATACTATATAAGAGGAGGTCCTAAGAAAAAAAGTTATTATAATATAACCTTTTTTATAAAAGAGATACGGAGAGGAGTAGAAGGAGTTAGACTTAATTTTACTATTTTTAATCTTTTTTAAGTTTAAGCTTTACTTCCGAGTATTTTCCTTAGCGATTCTTAATATATATAAGCTTTACTATTATAATAGGGCGTTATTTTATAATAAAAAATAGCGATTTTTCTTATATCTAAATCTTTTATATAAATTATACTAATTTTCTAAAGCTTATTTATAATATTCCTTAAAATTCCGCTTTTTTCTTTTATTTTAACTTTAATTTTTATTATTATAATATCTATTATCTTATCTTTCTTTATAATAATTATTATTATAGCGGTTATCCCTTTTTCCTCCTTTTTTATAGTCTTTTTTTCGGTTATTTTTATTATATTTTAGTTTATAATTATCGGATTTATTCTTTTCCTTATTTTTTCCTTTAAAGTTAGTTTTTTCCTCCTTACTTTTAAATCCTAGAAATACCTTATTATCCGAATATCTTATTATAGTAGCTAATATCGTATTTAAATAATAGATAAAATTATTAGTAAAATCTATAATATAGAAACCTTTTCTATTATATTTATTTACCTATTCGAAATAAGTTATCTAAGTCTATATATATAAATATAAGCGGACTATATTATAAAATTAGGTTATCTATATAAAATCGTCGTTTACTTAAGATAATCCCTTAAATTTTATAGCGTTAATATTCTTCTTTTAATTATAAAATTAAATATATTAATTTTTTAATAAAAATTAGTAATCCTTAATATTTATAGCTAATTTATATTTTATAAAAAAGTTATAATAATATTCTTTATCTAAGATCCTAACTTTTACTTATAAAGTTTTATATTATATTTTTATTATTTAATTTTCTTTATAATATAAAAAAAATTATTAAAAATTTATAGTTTTTTAAATTTAAGCTTAAAGGTTTTTATTATATTTCCTTACTTTTTCCTATTTATTATATTTTTCTTAATATTTAGCTTTTAGGAAATTATAATTTCGAATAAATATTTTTTAAGCTATTTTTAAAATATTAATTTATTTATATATTTTTATATCTAACTTTAGGTAAATTAGTTTAATATCCTAAAAATTTCTATTAATAAAAATATATTTTTATAACTTTTTAAATTTAGCTTAAGTTTTAAAGGCGCGGTTTTAATATTTTTAATTATTATTTTTAATTAATTTCGTAAAAATCTTAGTTTTACTTATTTTATTTAAGATATTTCTCTTAGAAATTAGTATCTTATATCTTAGCGCGTATAATAAAGCTAATTAATATAGCTTTTAACTATTAAAGTTTTAGAAAGATTTTATTAAAATCGGAAAGTTACGTAAAATAAAAAATAAATAAAGTAATTAATTTATATATATAAAAGTAAAAAAGTAAATATATATATATATAAATTAGAAAGCTTAGCTTCTAACCCTTAAGCTTAGAGGTTTTCCTTATATATATAAGAAATAGCGGATCTTAGAGGGAGAGCTCTTAATAATAAAGAGGCTAGTTTCTAAGCTAGTAATATACTAAGTAGGATTATTCTATTATTACTAGGGAATCTAAATAATTATATCGGGGTAGTAGAGTTTTCCTTCTAGGTTTTATAATTATTTATAGTTATATAGGGCTAAGTGGGTCCTTCCTTTCTGATAGAACGCAGCTAATTAGACGCCGCGTACGGAGTGAAGGTAGATATTTAAATAAGCGATTATAGATATAGCTGACTTATGTATGTATCCGTAAGCGCTGCAGGCCTACATATAACAAGGAAAGATGGGCTCTCGAGTCCGGGATCAAACAAAGGCCCCGCAAGTCATCAATCGATTAATGTGTGCCAGACTCTGACTTGGAAAATGCGCTAATGTGTACGATGCCTTCCTCTTCCTTGGCCCCCCATCACCAGGTGCTTGTGTAGCCAGTATCCCAGTACGGATACCTACATACTACGGATAGATAGGCTCCTCTAGTTAGTCAGCGCTGCCGGCCCTATTTCCTGTAGCCTATAGGGCCCAGCCCAGCCGCACAGACTTAACATCATCATTACATTCATCAGGCGATGCCATTCCCTACGGCTCTAATCCGCCTGTTCCTTGTGCAGTCCTCATACAGCCACCGTTATCCGTACATACATACATACACCACCGCTAGGTACGGATCGATACAGCTCGCCTAGGTGCAAATCGCCGCCTCAAGTTGGACTTCAACTGGGGCCCACACGGGTTCTTCGGCACAAGAGATGCCTGCTGCTCGAGCGAGGTAACATGAACTTTTAGCTGCAGGTTCAGCGGACTGTGCTTCCTCAGGTACGATTGTAGGGCTTCGTCGGCGGTGGTGATAACCTGGACATCTCGGCCCTTTGGCATCATATTATCGCCCCCGTTGATGAGATACTCGCCCGTGACGATCCGGTAGTCTCGCCCGTCATCCAACGGCTGGTTGTCGATGCGCATGTCAGTCAGCTGTGAGCCTGCCGGCTTGTTTGTGTCGTATTTGATGGTGACGCCGTCGGAGATCTGAAACCACGACGTCACCGGCTTCCCATTGAACTGGTTGACCTTGGAGAGGCAGCCCTCGAGGATCTTACGCAGCTCTGCGCCCGTATAGGTAGCATGGACGAGCGTCGTCTCAAACGGGATGCACGTCTTCAAATCACCCTTTGTGATCTTGCCGGGGGCCAAAGAGGCGCGGACAATGCCAGAGTTGATAAAGGCAAAGTCGGCACCGGACTGGTATTCTTGCATGGCATCCGTCAGTGCCTTTCCCATCAGACAATCGGCGCGCCAGCAGTCTTCGCCATCGAGAAGCGTCGATGTCTCTCCGACCTGGGTGGCGTATTCGCCAAATTCTTCGCGCCAGCTGTTGATCTTGTCCTGGAGCGTCTTTTCCTGCTTTACCGTCTCGTCCATGTGCTCGGGCTTTCCGCTGTAGCGCACGGGTCTACCGTCGGGGCTAAAGGTGACGTCGATGCGGCCGAGATACTCGCCCCAACGATAGGCGGTAACGATGAAGACTTCATGGCCTTTTGGATTCTTCTCGATTGTCGGGTACTTTCCCTCGGCATTTTCCATATCGCCCAGGAGAGTATTGGTGTGGCCGCCGATGATCAACGAGAGCCCTTCAGTTTGAGCTGCGAGCTTCTGGTCAATGTCGAAGCCTAGATGGCTGAGGGCGACGATGCGATTGATATCCGGATGCTGCTTGCGGATCTCATCAATCGTCTTTTGCACCTGCGGGATCGGATCGAGGAATTTGGTGCCTTGGCCGACCCTGGACGTGGTAGCCGTCGTCTCGGTCACGACTCCGATGACGGCGAGCCCATGTTTAGGGAATATCTGATAGTCCTTGATGGTCTCCTTGAGGTCGGGGTAGGTGCTCCTGACGTTGCAAGCGACGATGGGAAAGTCGAGCTTTTTGAGGAACTTTCCGAGTTCCACATCGCCGAGGTCCCATTCGTGATTGCCCACGGTCATGGCGTCGAACTTGAGGTCGTTGAGCGTCTCGGCAATCTTGTCGCCGCCGAACAAGGTAAAGAAGAGGGTGCCCTGAAACTCGTCCCCGGCGTTGAGGAAGAGGCTGTCGGGGTTCTGGGCACGCAGCTCGTTGACCTTGGTCTTGATGCGAGAATAGCCGCCGAAGCAGCCCTGTGCCGAACCGGAGCAGTCGGTCCCGTACTTGTTGAATTGGTCAAGGCGGCCGTGAACGTCATTGACATGAAAGAAGGCTGCGAATCGAAGTGGTTAGATGGTCGGACTGTTTCGTCGGAAGAGACAACGTACTCATCTGGTAATTGCCATCATCGGTGAGTCCGCGCTTCGAGAGCTGCTTGCTGACGAGGAAGTCATCGCAGCGGCCAAGGCCGGCGACGAGGCCTACTATGGCAAGAGATGACGAGAGCTTCATTTTCCTCGAAAGAATGGAAAGACGATAGTAACTACCTGTAGTGAAGCAGGAGAGTCACGAGGGAATGATATTCTACACGAAATGATGGGACGCCCTTTGTCTGGACAGAGAAATGAAGCTGTGGGCAAGACTCGAAGTGTCGTGATGCGCCTAGCATAACATGACTCGAGCCGAGCCATGTATCTGAGTGGACACTTGAGTTGTATGTATGTATGCATGTTGCATGTTGCATGTAGTAGATATCGTGACGTGGTGGATTAGAGCGGATGGCCCTACTCCAAGGATATGGGATCCCTGCCTTGTGAGACGGAAAGGAGGATAATCAGAGTTTCTTCTCCACGGCCCCATGAAGTATTGCTTGCTTATATCATTATATCTCCGTAAAGTTAGTAAATATGCCTTACGAGCTTCGTTAATTTCTAGAAGAAAATTAAAGTGAACCTGACCCTCTTAATCCCGCCGGAGAAAGCCGGGGTTCTTATCGGTACGAACCGTATAATTCTGGAAACTGGTTTGCATTGGAAACATGGATTCTGTGCCTCACGAGTCTCTTTTGCTCTTCGTGTGCTTCGTGAGGCTTGGCCTGTCTTGGCTCCCGCGTGTCTGAGTGCCGCTCCCTGTCACATACATATCCTTCCCTTTGCTGCGGATATGAATCTATGGTTTATGTATCGAGTGCTTTGATCGAGCCAAGTTAACCCCCGCGCTCTTAGAACAATACGAGGCGGATCATCGGTCCCTCTGCCGGGAGAGGGATGCCTTTGTCGCCGCCTTGAAGTCGAGAATAGAGGTCGATAGTTTCAGAGTAGTTGCTTCTAGATTACGGGTTGATGCATGAAATGATACTATGTAAGTTCCCGTCCAACTGCCAAGCATGATACATACAGTCTAGCTCGAAACTGCCCTAGTATATGAATATCTCCCGAGATTTATTACCCTTTTCAGACGCTGGTAATACGAGCCTTCTCAGGTTCGTCTTGTCCCAGTGGGTGAGGCTCGTGCTGCCTCAACATCGTGTAACATCGCTTGGCACCCCAAGGCTATGCTTATACCCTTCCCCGCTCATCCATACGAGAAATGGAATTATTCCTCATCAGAGAGTCATGCTGATCCAAGTTTAGTGCTCGGCACTCTACCTCGATTGCACGGGAAATGAACATGTAAGTACGAGATCCTGATAGACTATAGTACTCATTCCGTCCCACCTGCATCGCATGATGCCATGACGTAGGTCAAGAGCAGCATGTTCAAGCCCGGCCAAGCCCAAGACAAATGACAGATTCCCACACGCTATCGTGTGTGCTTGATGCATCTTCCTTGTGAGCCTCTTATATGCACATACGGATACATACACGGATATAGGCCAGCCAGATGGTTGCCCCGAGGGATATTTACTTACCTACCTACCTTCAAGGCTGGTGTCACTCACTCCCTTGTTCCAGATCGATTCGTCTCTTCCACTCTCTCTCTCTCTCTCTCTCTCTCTCTCTCTCCTTCTCTCTCTCTCTCTCTCTCTCTCTCCTTCTCTCTCTCTCTCTCTCTCTTCATTCATACCCTCAGCCAAAAATGCTCGTGTCATCACTTGCTGTGTTCCTGTTGCTCCTCCAGGGAGCCGCAACATTGAAGACGCAGGAGACTTCTGTACACAATGCATGCGATCCGCTGCATCAGAAATGTCGAGCTCTTAATCTTCAAGAGAAGCGCGGCGTCGCTTCGGAGGAACCGATGGATCACCAGGAAGCCGCTACTCCGGGGACCGAATCGGGTTTTTCCCCTCCTGAACGATCTGAATTAACGCCGGAGGAGTTGGCCAAACAAGCTGAGCATGATTTCGCGTCTCAGTTGATGAGTGCCGAAGAATTCTCCAGCCTCAGCAAGGAAGATGAATGGGCCGGTGTGTTCTATCGCGGAGATGCAAAAACACCAGACGAGTTTAAGAAGGAGGGCGGCTTCAAGTGCAAGACTGGCGATGAGAGCGTTCCCGAGAGATACTCGTTATTCTCACACGTTGAGGGCAACACTGCGAATTCAGTCTTTGTTTCGACCACGTCCAGTCTAGCTCTCGCCGCCTTCTACGCAGTCAACTCGCAGGCGAAGCCTAAGCATGAGGGCAAGACCAAGACTTACATCTACATGATTGAGCCTGACCGCGATTCCTTCATCGACGTGACTGCATCGATACGCAGTAAACGAGTCATGGTCAACCGCGAGCACGTCGCAGTAGAGACGATTCCGTGGTCCAAGGTAAAGGCGTGGGCAGTGCTCCCGCCGGAGCTGGTACCTATCGTCACTGTGCTCACCCGCAATGACTTGAAGAAAATCACCTTCGAGGCCAACCCTGACTATCAGCCCCAAGGGGGGGGGAAGACTCCGGGTTCCTCCAAGAGATATGAGCTGGCTGGATGGCCTGAAGGTCATCCGGCTTGGAAATTCAAGCCTTGGAGTTTGCTCAATGACGGCAAACCAGTCGATCTGATATCTGCCTTCCAAAAACTGAAACGCACCATACAAGACAAGAAGACGAAGGTTGATGAGAAGAAGGGACCCTGCGAACCTGTTGTCAAGAGGACCGTTTTCCCGCTGCTCGTCCGACGGGCGTTTAGGTTTAGCTTTTAAAGAAGTAGGCGCTCTATACGGCTCTCATACAGCAGGCTTCTTTTACATATATTATACATGATCTTACATGAATGCATGGAGATGAGCTGGAGAGAAAGGAGGAAAGACTGACTTGTATGACGACGACGACGACGACGACGACGACGATGATGATGATTCGGGATAAAGTCGTCAGCTCTGTCGGCTCTCCTTATCACTTTCTCAGGGCCCGGCCTGCCATCATCACTGTCCTAATCAAAGAGTAGGGTTTTAGGTTGTTGTTAGGGTTAGGGTTGGTGTCAATAGGAGATTGCGATAGGAAGGAGTTGCTGCAGAGTTTCTTGATCCAATCTTGAAACTTGACGAGCCCATGACTCAAGGCTGCGATAGAACAAGTTGAAGGGGCCGTTGCGCAAGGTACAGTTCCGCCGAGCAAGGCGGACAGAGTACTCAAGAGGCGTAGATCAGCTAAAGTGGCGGACTAGAACCAACTACAGCCTCAGGCCAAGTGGCTCCGTCCAACACGCCCATCTACCAGTCCTTGATCGCCAGTCAGAAGCAACTATCCGTACTATTCGACGCTGATTCTCCCGACCAAATCTGCCCATCCCTCGCTTCTCGGTTCAATCTTGTAAGGGAAGCCGACTAGATGAGTTGCCACTCCAGGCGTAACTCTCAGCTCAGCCTCCATCTCCTCCCCCCGAGCATCCGTTGCCTTGCCAACAGTAAAAGCCGCCAGCAACTGGACGATGGAAAGAAAGATGCTGTCGTCGGCGAAGAATCGTCCGGGGCAGATTCTTCGTCCGTAACCGAAGGCTGAGTTACTAGGATCCGGCTCGTTGCGCGGCTCTAAGAACCGCTCAGGTTGGAAAGATTCCGGGTCTTTGTAAACCGAAGGATCGTGCAGAAACCACCAAACGGCGGGGAGAAGATATGCGCCTTTGGGGATGACGAAGTCATCGTAGGGTAGATCATCTGTCGTTACGTGTGAAAAGCCCATGGGAGTGATGGGAACCCATCTGATCGACTCTTTGACCATGGCGTCGATGTATGGCAGACTCTCTCGGTCTGAGAAGCAGGGCAGTCGATGAGGATGCTCACCGACTAAGCGGTCAATCTCCTCGTGTGCTTTGCGCTGGACCTCGGGGAAGATGATCAACGCTAGGATGCAGCAGCTGATAGCCAAGACGGTGCTGTCCGAGCCGGCGCTGTAGATAGTGGCGGCGCTCCACTTGATGGCGTATTCATCGTCAGGGTTCAACACTGAACCATTCCCCAGCGTCTCAACTAGCCGTGATACGTAGGATGGTCGGTGAGAGTTGGCGTTCATCTGGCGTCGTACAAAGGCGTAAGGTTCTTCTGCCGTTGCCTCGACCAGCTGATTCCATTCTCGAGCCGTCTTCTTGAACGTCATGCCTGGAAGGCTTTCCGGCAAGTACTTGAGGAAATTGATTGTATCGACGGCCCAGGTGAGAGGAACGTTGGCAACTGACATGTTGGCCATCATCTTCTCGACTAGGCTGACCAAGGGATCGGCTTTGTTTCGATCTATAGAATAGCCATATGTCATTTGCAATATGATGGCACCGGCTTGACTGAAGGCAGTCAGTTGATGATCCAATCGGCAGTCAAGGATTCATGTACGTTTTGATATGCCCGATCAGATCCCCCGGCTCGTGCAAGACACGTTGAAGGAAGCGTCCAACCTCAGCCTCGATTATATCTCGGTTCTTCTCGGCCGCAGCCACATTCTGACCCAGTTGCTGATGAAAGAACTTGCGCCCCCGACGAAAGAAGTCGTTGCACTGGCTACTCGAAAGAAGGTTACCGTAGCCACACATCCGAGAGCCAAACTCCCACGACGGCCTCTCGCATGTTTGCACCGCCTTTGCGACTAGAAGATGTTGCGCCGCGTCTTCGTCGTGGATGATAACTAGCCTCTGTCCTAGGAGTGTGACGGAGCTGATGGGGCCGTACTTGTCCTTGTGCGTGAGCCAATGTCTGTATTCCAACTCGCCCGGCCGGGGCAGGTCGAAGATGTTTCCGATGATGGGGATGGGTCGTGGTCCGGAAGGAGGTCGTGGAGTAGACTTGGATCGGAAAACGCGGTAGATGAGGATAGCTGTCAGAAGAAAGAGGGCTGTCTGTATGAAGCCGGGGATTGCCATGACTGCAGACGTATATCACATGTCTGAGGACGTTGAAGATGTCAAAGCATGAGCTGGTTTCGACTTTCACGTACAAAGACGAGTGAAGAGATGAAGAGAGGAAGAGTTGTCGAGTACGCGTCGATTGGCTGGTCATACATGGACGTATATGTAGATGGGCAGATGCATGCAGTGGAACGTGTAGGGCCCCGATTGGGATCTGCTGCTTGAAGCGGGGTTTCGCGTGGCGACTGCGTGATATCAAGACCCTGGTTCTGCAGATGATCCGTCATTCTTCGGTCTTTTCTCGCTTCAGAGAGGAGGTTTTTCCTGCTGGGCGAGTTGAACCAGGCTGCTTGTAGGTTGCTTGATGGTGGGAAAAGAGACTACACGGCTAAACTGTTGGTGGAATTGCTACTCTCCGTACCATCAGGAGTATGATGCTGAGACTTGAGTAGACGGATATGGTTTCTACAAAGCTGAGAAGCCGAGAAATATCGAGGATGGCGTTTACGACTTGAGTGTGGGAAATAGTCAATGGAGAAGCCTGTACGGATAGTTCAGTCACCACTCTCAGCTTGGATTCATACATTGGGAAGTATAGAGAACGTCTATATAATTCACACTTGTACAGATGCACAACTCTATGCATACACCTGCTGTAGACACACACACGCCGAAAGCCGAGGCTGGAACCGTGTTCGTGTCACCACCCTCCCTGGAGTTTTGCAGCTACGTCGTCATCGTCTCGGCGTTGTACATACAAACAGCATAATACTTTGACTGCCATCACGACCTCGATCGGATCTGCTTCTGTATCCTCTTCTCTTCAGCTCTCAACTCGTTACGTGATGAGTGATCGAGGGCCACGTCAACAATACAACGAGATATCAACCCTCGACATATCGGTATCAACATCATCAACGCCAAGCTCAGCTGCATGACCAATCTGCTCGAAACATGCTGACTCGCACAGTCTACAAGACTTCACCCTGCCAAGACGAGATGACCCCCCCGGACATGTCCGATGCCCTTATCTGGACGAATGCAGCAGCAGAGTCACGCTTGCTCGCTTCAGCTTTCCCCCAGCGTGACATCCAGCTTCCGAAAACGCCTTTCGTGTAGCAATACAAGGTCGAGCGATACAAAATGGCAAAGAAGACTATGTCATTCTCTTCTTCTCATAGGGGGCTTTTTCCGTCCATTTTTTCCTCTCGAGACGAGCAGGGAAGAAGACGATGGGATTTTTGACAGCTGATAGGGCAAGAAATAATCTCATATCCGTTTCCATGGGAACATATCCTCGCTGAATGAGATGGAAGCCGTTTCCGAATCGATCTGCATTCGTGACGTGGTCGCTGACCGCACAACTGCTCAGCGGCGTTTGCAACTCCGCCCTGGCTCGAAACATCAACATAGATCCGAAGGCAAGGGATTCACCCATAGAGATGACACGCACTCTTCATTGTAGGCAGCGCTCCGAAAAGAAGCTCGTCCGTGTCTTCCGGTATCGGATCGTAGAGGATGTACAAGTAGGCCACTACCCAGGCGCCGGCAATTATACAGGGAAACCATAGAAGAGGATCTGTCATTGCTGAGAATCAAGGTGCTTTTGATCTGTGTCTGAAAGAACAGGGCAGGCAGTTTCTGAAGGGATATAACCCTTATAAGCAGATGATCTATGTCTGACTGACGACTACATACCCTCCATTATCACGTCACAGTGACTACTGATCGAGGACAGGCAGAGGGGAGATAAGGGCTGCATTACCGCTTTACTACAACGGTAGCTGTGCGCCTGTTTCCCATGCAGACGGAGGTCTCTTCTGTCTTCCGTGCTGGCGGTTGCTTAAGCGCTTGGCTTAGCTGAAGCTCTTATCCGTACCTCTTGTTTCTTCCCTCTTCTGTTCTTTCGCGGCGCTTATGCTCAACCGGGCATCTCTTCACCACCGTATGGCTGCTACGCTGACTCCTCTTCTGCTGATGTTGCAACGATATCACTTGGCTTTCCATCAAGTTACATCAAGCGTTGCTAGCAGAGAGAGACCTTTACTGTTCTTTGATGGAGGCAGTGTACGGTATCCAGGAAGATATAGTCCCCTTGTTGGGAGGGTCAGGGGGTACAGTCCTGTCAAACCCTTCTATCCCATGGCATCCTCGACAAGATAGTAAGTGCCACCATTGTACATGCAGCCGGTGACGCCAAGCCCACCGAGCAGGGGAACAGCCATGTTACACATAAGAAAGCGGGCATTTTCAGCGTGGATGCTTAACTTAACAGGGAAGAGGCCGTGTTGGTGGTGGGTGGCTTAACAGGGGGCGGTGGGAAAGATGCTGAGCGTACCCTGACTGGCCCTTGCACATTTAACCGTGGCGATGGCCTCGAGAGCCCGGGTTAAAGGGGGGTTGCTGAGCACACCTCTGCATCCGTAGAGAGGTTCAACTACAGACTCTCTCATAGGCTTTCTGGCATCAAGGCATCGTTCATGATAGGTCATGGGGGACAGTTTTCCAGCGACTTGGTTGTCGGAGACGACAGGTTCTGAACATGTTCCCCTCCCTACTTTCGTCGACCGAGGAGAAGCACTTGGACATGTCATCAAGGCAGTAGTTGTCGTGGCTCAAGTTCTCAGACTAGCTGCTCGCTCTCGTCGTTTCCTAGAGTCCATAGCGAGACAGACAAGACTGATCGGAAAACCTCTCCGTCTTCTTCTTCTTAGTTGGACTTGGAAACTGCCCTGGCATCAAGCTCAAGAGTCCAACAATATTCACTTCCCCAGAATTTATCCATCTTTGCCATGGGGGATGATGCTAGAAGACATCGTGAGTGACCCTCAGTACACAGACAGACAGTCATGTCCTGCGCAGCCAAGTAAGAAACCGGTGTAACAACAATGCACATCACAACTACAGCCATCGACAAAACGGCCTTTGAGTAACCGAATCTTGAGACAAACCGACAAAACAGTCCCAGCCATACGTACATACATGCTCCCCGTATCCGTAGAAGCCCGTGATCTGCAACACGAACAAGCATGTCCGTCTCACAAGGGGAAAAAAAACCCCCCAGCCAACATGCATATTCCTCTTCCCCTCAGCCAATAGGCAACCCCGGTTGAACAAGACAATTTCTTCTTCGTCGTCTTAGACGCAGGGGAGAGGGAGGGGGGAAAGCAAAAGGTGAGAGCAGTGCTGACCTTTCCGACCCCAACGTATATGCTCACCAGGTCATCCGGTCATCTTCCATCCTTCCCGCCATCGACACAACTCTTTCTCTCTTCGCTCGCTTCCTCCCTTCCTTTTTTTTCCACCCTCTCTTCTGGGTGGCGTCATGGCCGAGACGGGCTGCTTCTACGGGGACGGGACCCCGGCCGTTGACTGGACCTACGGGAAGTGCAACAACGGCTCGTCCGTCTCCTTTTGCTGCGGAGCCGGAGACAAATGCCTAGCCAACGGGCTCTGCTTCGGTCGATATCCGTATCGTGGACCGTGTTCTAACAAGGGCTGGCTGGGATGCCGGAGTATATGTCCCGAAGGTCTGTTCTCTCTGTCTCTCTTCTACGTGATAGACTGCATGCTGACTTCAAAGCTGCTCTGCTGCAGTAAACTCCAACTCATGGACTGAAGTCCAGCACTGCTCCGACGACGGATACTGCTGCGCCCCGGGCCGCAACGCCGGCAAACCGGGAGACTGCTGCAACGACGGCTCCCGTCGCTTCACGCTTCCGGACCTGCCCGCCACCTCGGCCTCTTCGGCTACATCAAGTCACGTCTCCGACTCTTCAGCTACTTTTACTCCAACTTCCGGAGCGTCCTCTCCCGCTTTCAGCACAGCCTCATCCGCTCCGGCCCCGGCCACGTCCCTCACCTCCGGCTCCATCGCAGGCGTGGCTATCGGCTCGGCAGCGGGCGCCGCGCTGATCGTTGCCGCCATTGCCTGGTGGCTCTTCGCCCGTCGGCGGAGACAGCAGCCTGACGAGCAGACGAGGAAGACGGCCCTGCCTTCCGAAGCCGACGCCGACGCATACCTGGTCGAGACTGATGCGCGTCCGACTCCGCGGTACGAGATGATCTGACGGGTTTGTTTGAATGGACGATATGGAGAGACAAAAGTGTAATTGATGTCAGGGAAGAACAAAATCACCGTGTAATTTCTGTTCATAAGCTGGCGGAGGGTTACAGGAGTTTAGAAGACTCTGGTAAAGTAGTAGACGACAGTGTGTTTCTTTTCGTGCGAGGTATCCGTGCTTCTGGCATACGTTCTGCTGTCATACCACGATATGCAGGGCCATTCTCGACGTCGTCACCCGCTTCCCTGCTCATGAGCTGAAACATTTTCGGTGGTTTTGCATCAGTTGAGCGGTCTCTCCCTTGGTCAGCTCTGCCACCCTCCCTCAATCCGAGGGGGGAGAGCGGACACGACGAGGGGCACACATTATGATCCTCATCATCATCGTCATCATCATCATCATCATCACATAGTGACCAAATGACATGCATCCCTGAAGAGAGAGACGTCACATATCTCAGACAACGCCTTCAAGAGATGGCGATAACATCAGTCTTCAATCACATATCTCACAATGACGTTGCAAAAGAACCGTCACATAACCCAAACAGTAAAGAGGAGAGGGAGGAGGAGGAGGAGGAGGAAAAGGAGAGGCGAACCTGGTATATAAAGAAATAGCCAAACCCCAAAGTCGAGAGCAATACAAAGCAACTCATCAGCTTCAACCAAATACAGAATCCACCAAGTACGCGACTTTACTCTACTCTCAACCATATACCAACTTTTAAAAGAGATCACAATGAAGGTCCTCGCCGCCATCATCCTTCTAGCCGCCTCCCTCGCGCAGGCAACCGAAGCGGTCCAAAACACCGACGCCGGCGGTTACGGGGGAGCGAAGACCGGAGGTTGCGGCGCAGGAGGAGGCTACGGCGGCTCAGGAGGTTATGGCGGAAAGGGGGGAAAGGACGGTTATAAACAAGGTGAAGACGCCCCTTTCTCTCTCTCTCTCTCTCTCTCTCTCTTTCTTTTGCGACGTGTAGTGGAACTCGGACAATCTTGTTCTTCGCCCGCTTCAAACTCTAGGTCCCGCTGACTTGTTACTTGTAGACGATTATCAACCTAATCATAAGGATGATTATGGCGGAAAGGGGGGAAAAGACGGTTATAAACAAGGTGAAGACGCCCCTTTCTCTCTCTCTCTCTCTCTCTTTCTTTTGCGACGTGTAGTGAAACTCGGACAATCTTATTCTTCGCCCGCTTTAAACTCTAGGTCCCGCTGACTTGTTACTCATAGACGATTATCAACCTAATCATAAGGATGATTATGGCGGAAAGGGAGGAAAGGACGGTTATAAACAAGGTGAAGTCGCCTCTTTCTCTCTCTCTCTGTCCCTCCTCTCTCTCTCTGTCCTTCCTCTCTCTCTCTCTCTCTCTCTTTTTCGACGTGTAGTGAAAGTCGGACAGTCTTGTTCTCATTTTCTCTCCGGCTTGCTTTAACTCGCGGATCTGCTAACTTGTACGTGTAGACTACAAGCCTGGTTACAAGAAGGGTTATGGCGACGGTTATAACAAGGCATACTAGATAGAGCCTTGAGAGTTGATGTTTTGGAAGCTGCTTGTTCATCATTATAGGATAGTATTACGAACTTGAAACTATGATATCAATTACTTGAATAGACGCATCTGATAAGTCGTTGTTGTCCAAAAGTGTGAATCATGTATCACAACCTATACAATCAGAGTGAAAGGTTTGGGGTAGGTTGGAAGCTAACCTGGAAGCAGTGAAGGAGGATCGATCATGGGCTTTTCATCGCGAGTGATGTGGTAACACGCAGCCTCGATACAATCGCGTGTTATTAGAGTCTAGTAATGGATAACATATTATTTGAAAGGAGTCTGTTTCGTTAATCTCTGTAACTCGATTCTGCTTACTTGAAAAGGAGCATGTTAAAGATCAACTTCACCGGTCACCTTGCAATCGTACTTGACTACCTATCTAGGTAGGTTGAAGGGCAGGTAGGCACATATGTGATATCCCATCTCGACCCTCCAAGACTTGTCACACCTCAGCAATAGCCCTTGCCAGAAACACGGCGAGAGACGTCACATAGGTATTCAATGCGGGAATCACATCTTGAACCTCGTCTCGTCACACATGCAATACGGAAGAGATAAACAGCGATTTGCTTTCTACAACGTTCTGAGAGGAGGGAGAGAATGGGCATACAAAAGAACAGCCTACCTCTCCAGTTGAAAGTGTATAAATCCAAGCAAACCTCATTCAGTGCAATCAACCGAACACCAGATCACTCCTACTCTCGATATCACATCAAGACCTCAAGCTTTGTCTCCTTGTTCACTCCTTAAAATGAAGTTCCTCGTCATCACAGCCATCCTAGCCGCCTCCCTCACGCAGGCAGCCGAAGGAATTCAGAACACAGACGCCGGAGGGTACGGAGGGTACGGAGGAGGAGGAAATGGACAGAAAGGCCCAGCACCGGTTTCCGAACAGACCAAGAAGCTGGCCAAGGACATCGTCAGATACCAGGCATGCGTCACCGAGCGTAACTGGACAGACGCCAAGAATCTCCAGTGTAGTCAGTGCGATAAAGTTGAAGGGGGCAAGGTGAACATCGCGAATTGCATCTGTCGAAACCAGGATCAACTAGCTCATTTGACCCGTGTCAACGCCATGATCTGTCTAAAGGTCGCAGATAGCAACAACCGGGCGATTATCAAGGAGATAGTCAGCGGTTAGTCCTCTCCCTCCCCTTCTTCCCCTTTCCGCTCTCTCTCTCTCCTTCAATCGCTTCAACCTTTTCGCGTCCGCTAACGTTGGAGACGACAGACGTGAGCGGACTTGGACTCGACGCTTTGTGCGCAGTGAGACAAGAAGCCGATCATGGAGCGCTACATGGTGGTCCATCTGGCTACAAGCCTGAGCCCAAGCCATACTAGACAGGTCGGGCCCTTTTGGAAAGGGGATATGCAAGTCGACGTGTCTGTTTCTTCATTATTACACACAACATCAATATCTAGTTATGAACAGTCTAGAAACTCTCATTCTTATTAAAGGTTTCATACCACTGTAAACGGCAACTTCCAAGTCGACAAGACTCTTATCCCCTCTGCAGAGTATGTCATGTCGCACCTCGACTATCCCCCCCAAGTCTTCTCTCCCTAGGCAACACAACAAAAGGGGGAAAACGAAATACAGCCGAGGAGGTGACTCAGTCAAGACAGGAATCAGGTCTTTGGACTCCTGACTATCGCTCGCATATCTAACACTACAATGAAGGGGGAGGAAAAGTCTCACGGCGTGTCGCATAGGTAGCTGGTCGGTATGTAGCTATCGTCGACCACTGTAGGTAATGACCAGCCTCGGGAGGGTAAGAAACGGACCGTCTATCAAGTCGAGAAAAGGGCTATATAAGGAACAACTTCTCACCTCTCCAACAAAACTTCATCCACTCATCTCATCTCATCTACTCATCTCATCCACTCAACCTCAACAGCTCCAATCAACACTCCCCGTCAACCTCCTCAACTCCAATACACACACAACTCCCCCCCTTCACAACTCATCTCCAACACTCAACCTTTTCAACCCCCATCCCCCAACCTCCAAAATGAAGTTCTTCTCCGTCGCCGTCTTCCTCTTCGCCGCCGCCACCCAGGCAGCTCAGCAGGCCCCGAACGCTCAGCAGGCCCCGAACGCTCAACAGGTCCAGAACGCCCAACAGGCCCAGAACGCTCAACAGGCCCAGAACGCTCAACAGGCCCAGAACGCCCAACAGGCAGACGCCCGCAAGTACGGCAGCTACGACGATGATGAGGACCTCAAGGACCTCAAGGACCTCAAGCCCGGCGGCCTTCTCCCCGAACATGTCAGGAAGATCGGCAAGGAAGTCGCCAGGTTCAACGGCTGCGTCTTCGAGCGCTTCCTCAAGGACGCACGGGAAATCGAGTGCGTCGCTGAAGGGAAGGACAAGGCTAGCTTCCTTAGCTGCATCTGCCAGAACCAGGGCAGACTGATCAAGGCCATCCGCTACACCAACAACGCCTGCATAGGCTCGTCTGCCCACAGCTCCATCATCAAGGAGATTGCCACCGGTGAGTTTTTTCCCCCTTTTCCTTCCCTCATCTTCACTCTTCCATCCTCTGTTTCGGTTTGCTGACTTGCAACAGACGCCGAGGGTCTTGGTCTCAGCACTCTCTGTGGAGCTTACGATGGAGAATCTGACGAGAAGGACACCTACGAAGAGCACGTCGGCCACAAGGCATACTAAGAAGTGGTGACTCAGGGTCTGACGAAGGTGTCGAAGCCGGAGTAGAGAACAGGGGGCGAAAGCGGAGTTTCTTCTCTCGTCATACGACTTATGTAGGATGATCGAGTTACGGAGGATGATTGCGTTACTTGTATCTCTAGCCAGATCCAAGGATAGACTCTTATGAAAGGAAACATCTTATTCATACGCCGATTGCACACAGAAGTGACTCACCAAAGACATCGATCAAGCCCGCGCAACCCCAACCCTCTCCAAAACCCCCTTCAACCGACCAGGCTCACGAACCAAAGCCTCCCAGACATCCTCACTCTTAACCAACGCCGTCCCCGCCAGCAGCGTCCCATTCAAAGAAACCTCGCCGTCCCCCTCCGCCCTACGAGGACAGACGACGAGCCGACCAGCCGTCATGGCCAGGTTATAGCTGACGCGCGCCTCGCCGTCCACCTGCCCGTCCGCGTCTACGCCCAAGGCCCTACAAGCCTTCCGATAGAGACGGAGGTAGGCGTCGCGCACGTTCGCCGCGGACGACGTCTCGGCGTCAATGTCCTCGGCGAAGCTTACAAAGGGCGCTTCGTCAAGGAGAGATTGTCGCTCTATCAGCGGCTCCCAACCTGCTTCTTCGTCCGCAGCGAGAACACCCTGTCGCATGCCTTCTACAGGAAGGAGCTGCACATGACGATGAGGCTGACTAGCACCAGAGTGAACACCACAGTTGAAAAACGCGAAAAGGTCCCTCTGGCCATACGCCCTCAAACAAGCAAGCAAAGCGTCCAAGTCCCGCACGCTCAACAAGCCCGACTGCGGTTCGAAACCGGTAGTGGCGAGGATGAGATGCTCAGCCACGATGGCGAACTTGTTGAGCACGAGGTAGTGCTCCTCCCCCACGGCCGCGACGTATAAGCTCGGCGGAGGGTTCGCGAACGGATCCACGGCCTGTGATGGAGTCGATGCAGGTTTTGGCTTGGGCTTATTGGCGAGAGCGGGCGAGAAGCGGATTTGGAACTTGGTCCCTCGTCATCCATCAGCAGATTGACAGTAGAAAAGGAATATTCGGTATAAGAAAAGGGGGTTGGAGAATTACCGGGATCGAACCGACGGACACGACCGCCGCCTTGGTGGGATAAAACGTCAAAGCACCGTCAGCCTTCGCTTTTGCGAACGCCGTTTTGACTAGTCCCGGTAGGTTCGTCGGGACTTTGATGGTCTGGCACATGGTTACCGCTTTGTCTCCCTGCTGAAGCTGTCATCGAGACGTGGTTGGCGATGTCGTCGAGTTGACGTCGGGGAAGAATTAGCCGACGAACAGCCGAGACGCAACCTCGGCATAGCTCACGATAACGTCTTGTTTCGTGAGAGGAGGCGAGGCAGGATTTTGTACTTGGAAATAATACCTATGCATCAAAGTTGCTGCCGAGAGAAATAGCTGCAGAGTAAGGTTGTCACCTGATTAGAACTTGTGAAATGTGCGGCGGTTGTGCAGGTGAAATCTAGTTGTGGCGTAGCACAAAGCCTGCACGGCGATCGTTCTCATCCTAGATGATACACTCAAAAGACAGCGCTTCCTACCGAGATACATACGCGTTTAAGCGGTAAGAGAAGGTATGCATACGGCGCAGCACACACAAAGTCCGCTCCTCGCCACATACACTCCATCACCAAATCACAGCGCATCTACACTAGGGAGCCTGCAACCTCACTCTAACACCAGACCGACCAGACTGCAGCGTATATCTAGTGTACTATGTATGTGTATAATATGTATGGATATATGTACAAGAACCAACAACATAAAGTCATGCATCTATTCGCCCGTTAAAAAAAGGGAGAGGAAACCAAACCCTTCACATCCGGTCTCAACCGCACCTATATCCCCGGAAGCCCAATCACGGCCCTCAACCCCGGCACGAACCGCGGCACGATATAAAGCCCATACGCGCCCGCCAACGCAGTCACAAGTCCAGTAAACTGTAGAAAGAGTCAGCAAATCGTAAGCCTCACAAAAAATCCAACCACAAGGGAGAAAAACGTAGGAAAGGGGAAGAAAAGAAGTCACCTTTTCAAACCAGGTATGAAAGTAAATGGCCGTCATCAACAACATCCACAACTTCATCGCCACCACCGCCAAAGCCGTCTTCCCCGCGACGCCAAACCCCGAGTCCAAGACGGCAGCAGCCTCGACGCCAGCGCCCTTGACAGCCCCATCAGCCATAAAGACACACCTCTCATCCCGTCTCCTAGCCCTAAGAACAGGCCAAGCAACCTCCTGAGCCAAGAACAAAGACCCAAGAACAAGCAGGAACACATGACCAGAAATATCATGACCACCCCTCCATTTCCCCCCCGCAGCCCTGCAAGCAACGGAAGTGAGCAGGAATTCATCACCAGCAAGGCCCTCCCTCCCCTCGCACTTGCCACCAGACCAGCGAAATCCCCGATCGATAATCGGCGGTCCGAAACACCACTGCGTAACAAGCAGCCACCAAGCGGTAGCGAACGCCCATCGCAAACAAGCCTGAAGCCTCATCCGCTCGACAACCGACGTAGCCGACGCGGAAGCAGGTCTCAACCCGGCCAGGACGAAGAAGACGAAGGCGAACGTCGTCCACCCCCATCCGCGCTTCACGAAGACCACGTTGAAGACGTTGGCTTTGCGCGCGAAGTAGCTGGGCGCCTCCGCCTGCGCGTGGGCCTGAGCCCCGGCGTCGTAGGCCGCTGCCCGCGTCTCGGGGGAGAGCAGGGAGAAGACGGCGCCGAAGACGAGAATTAGCGGGTAGATGCCTGTCGCTAGCCTCTCCAGCGGCGTGGGCAGATAGGGGGAGTGTCGGGCCGGGGGGAGGGGAGGGTCGCTCCGGGCGCCATGCGTCGTCGTCTTCGTCGCCATCGGTGAGACGTTTTTTATTTTCGTGTTTTATTTTCCCTTGGTCTATTTTTCTTCTCCGGTGAGAATCCTTAGGTTGGAAAAGGCCAAGGACGTTATTCCGAGACGGTTCGGACTCGAGGGTCGGGAGTAGAGATGAGCCGAGCTTGTTGAGAAGAATGGGCCTTGCTTAGGTTTCCATTTTTCCCGGCAGCTGCTGGCTGCGAGCTCGACTAAAGAATGACGTAAGGGGGGGGGTTTCTTTTATCGATCGCAGAAACGAATACGAGCCTTGATTGTTCGCCTCTGCGCCACATGAGCAGCAGCCGCCACAAGGAGCGCCACACGACCTGCCCCCGGAGAGCTGCCCCGCAAAAAATGCCCTACAGAAATTGCCCCGCGAAGAGGGTGGAGAGAGGCCCACTCCGTGCTCAGCCTCAGCATCTCATTGGATAGTAAGTACCCCGGAAGTCTGCCAACCTCACGTCAACTGAACCGCATCTCGTCTCTCCTCCCACAACAAACTTGCCTTCACATCTCGACTCACCCTCCACTAACAAAAATAACACGCTCCATCATGTAAGGACCACAGACTTATCGGCATAAGCTGCTCTTGTGCTATATTTTTAATTTAAATAAGCTACGAAAAGACCGACCCATATCTCCCTCCCAGTCCACCCTTTATCCTTTCCTCCTTTCCGCCACCTTTGCCTTTCCCCCCTTCGTGTCTCGTCATCTTTCCCATCTCCAGTTTCCGACAAGGTAGAAGAAGAACAAGATGCAAAAGGAAAATAAAAAGCGAGTGCCTTTAATATCCGTACCCTCCTCCTCGTCCTCCACGAGAAAAACAGGAAGACACACACACACACACACCAAAAAGCCAATTGACCTTTAGTATATATGTATATACACATCTAGGTTCGTGCTATGTTCAAGTCGTTCGTCGCCGCGACGAAAACAGACTTCGTCACCGTCACCGTCACCCCGTCACACGACGAGGAAACGGCTTCCGGCCTCACCGTATCGTCCGTCCCCGTCGTCAGCTGGCCATCAACAACAGTTTCGTTACTGCTGCTGCTGCTGCCGCCGCCGCCGCTTCTGTTGTTGTTGTTGTTGCCGCTTCCGCTCCCATCTTCTCGACCGACGTCCTACGCCGGCGAAAAGTGAGCGACGGCAGCGCAAAAGTTGTTCCGGTTGTCAATGTCCATGACCACCCCGGCGCCGTTCTGCGAAATCATGTTGACGCTGGCCTTGGTGCTGATGCCGAACAGCTCGACCTGCGAGTTGAAGATGCCGACCATGTTCTCCTGGCAGTTGTTTTCCGCCACGCACTGCTGGCCGTAGTTGTCGAAGAAGCTGTAGAGGCCTCCGCCGTAGACGAGGATATCCTTGGAGTCGTTGATGCGCAGGCCCCATGTGCGGAGGCAGGCCTTGTTGTTGCCGCAGGGAGAAAAGTCGGGGTCGGCGTACCGGTCGTCGCGCTGGAAGGGCTTGGTCGCGTCCGGGTTGGGCTGGAAGTAGGCCGTCTCACTCTGGACGACGCCCATGAATACGTTGCGGGCCTTGTTCAGCTGGTAGTTGGACATGACGTTGTGCTCCGACGCCGTGCCCCACAGCCAGGTGCCGTCGACGCTCTCGATGAGAACGCCACGGCCGTTGAAGATGTTGAGCTGCGTGTAGGGCGCCACGTCGAGCTCGTGGTCGGCCGTCCACATCCAGACGTTCTCCAGGTAGGGCGTCGACTTTTCCGTAATGTGCAGCATCATGAAGGCGCCCAGGCACTCGGGGTTCGGATCGGCAACCACCGACGGGTTCTTGGCGCACTTGTCGAGCTGCAGCTGGGTGCCCTGAGAGCCGCCGACGCGGAAGTGGACGTCCCAGAGGGCGACGCTGCCCTTTTGCTCGCCCTTGACGTTCATCTCCATGAGGATCGCTCCGGGTTGGGGACCGAGCGTCTCGAACATGAGGTCCTGCATCTCGACATTGCCGACGTCGCCCGGTTGGCCGACCTGGAAGACGGGTCTGGGACGGGTCTGATCCTTAAAGTGGGCATCTCCTCCTGCCAGGATGAGCGGCCAGATCTCGCCGACGATCTTGGTCTTCTTGCCGACGTGGAGGGTGTTGGTGACGAGGTAGGCCCCGTGGTCGAAGTAGGCGATCTCGTCGGGCTTCAGGCTGTCGAAGACGGCCTGCAGAGCCTCGGTGTCGTCCGTCCTCCCGTCTCCCCTGGCGCCTCTGGACTTGACGGAGACGAATTTGCTGGCCGGCGTCGTCTCGTACTGGGGCTTGCTCCTGGTGAAGATGCGGCCATTGTCACCTAGCAAGGCACCCGGCTTGGAGACGGGCGACGTCAAGGGGGACTGCACGGGCATGCCGTGGGAGCCCTTGTAAGACCTTCCTTGGACCCAAGAGTGGACGAATCTGTTGCCCGGGAGGAGGACCCTCCATTGCTTGTCGACGGCGAGGACTGCGGTGGTGACGTTGCCTTGCATGTCGACGTTGTCGAGGACAAGTGTGCCGTTGGTACCCTTCTGGATGGGGCTATAGGTGGTGGCGATGGCGACGTCGACGTTGGAAAAAGTGCTGTCGAGGACGACGATGGAGCCGACAGTCTGGACAGGTGCGCCCTGGGCCATGTCGATGCCGATGGGGCAGTTTTTGATGTTGAGGCCGCTAAAGGTCCAGACCCAGTTCCAGTTCATGTAGATGGCCGTGTCGCAGCCGTCGAAGGTGAGGTTGCGGGTGGTGAACTGCTGGTTGCCCAAAAAGGCACCATACCTGCCGCCGATGAAGGTCAAGTCGGACATGAAGCCGCCGGAGCCGTTGTCCATGAAGATGCCCTGCTGCTTATTCTGACGGCTACGGTCCTTGATCATGCGAAACTCGATGTTCTGCAGAGACGTGGCCTGGGCGACCTGCCAGTGGATGCCGGTGCCGGTGGTCATGGGCAGGCGTGTGAGGTCAATCCTGAAGTTGCGGACCTGGCGGAAGAAGTTGTTCTGGTTGGTCCACCAGTTGACGCCGCCATCGGCGTACGGGTCGCTGTCGATGACTGCGATGCCGTCGAAGCCGGCGCCGGCAACAAGGGTAGGCAATTGGACGGCATCGCCAACGAGCTGGGTGTAGTAGTAGGGCACGATGGGCTTGGTCACGACGTACGTGCCCGGGGGGAAATAGACGATGGCGGGGGTGATGGTGTTGGAGTCGCAGTGCTGGCCACAGCGATTTCCAGCGGTTATGGCCTTGTTGATGGCGACGGTATCGTCGGTACTGCCGTCACCGGTGGCACCGTAGTCTCGAACATTGCGAAAGACGTTGAAACCGCCATCATTGTTGAAGGCGGGACGGCCCTGGCGCTTGACCTCATCAAACCACCAGCCAGAGAGTCTGGTGTTCAAGTCATAGTCAGACCTTTCGGTCGATGGAGAGGCGTGGGCGAAGTCGGGGGAGAAGAGGCGCAAGGCCAAGATGAAGGCCGGCAGCAGCGCCGACAGCCCCATTGTGATGGAGGCGGCCGGTCAGTGTAGTGTTTGGGTAGATGTCTGATGTCTGAAAAGGAAGTCGGACAGAGAGAGATGGAGAGAAATAGAGTAGAGATGTCAGCAGCGTGGCACAGGAACAAAGGACATGGAGAGGGGGAGGGGAGAGGGGAAGAGAAGGGCGAACAAGGCTGTGTTTTTTTTGTCTATAATCTTTTGTTGGCGAGGTGAATGGTAGAGGAACGGGGTGTGTGAGAGGAGAAGAAGGGGGGGCGTGTGTGTTGAAGGGGAAGAGAGAGGAGAGAGAGAGAGAGTGAGTGAAGATAGAGGGAGGGGGGGACGGGTATGAATAGGCTATTGTTAAGAGTGAGGACAAAAGCAACGACCGGGAAACAAGCGGGGGAAGGGGGGAGATGAAGAACGGTTTAAAGGGTCGAGAGGGTTCATAGAAGAACCCTTGTCGATGATGAATGCAATTTCGGACCATGGGACGGATGGCCCTCGGGGGCACGAGGGCAGCGGGTAGCACCCAGTCACCGACAAGCAAAAAGAGGAAGGCTACTCACCCAACAGGCAGACAGGGCCGAGGTCACGGGCTCACAGCCCACAGGACAAGATGCTTCTTTATTTAGTAGAAGAGGGAGGTCAGAGAGAGAAAGTGGAAGAAAAGAAAATGGATGGATGATGGTAAGGAAGCGTGATATCCTTTTTGCTGAAATGACGTCGTCGTTTGCGAGAAGAAGAAGAAGAATGAGAGAAAGGAGATGAGTCAGCTGAAAGAGAGAGAAAAGAAAAAAAGAGGAAGAATAGAAAAATCTGGTTATTGTTAAGGAGTGTCGTGGCTGGAGGATGCTTTCACTCCGGCGTCTGTAGGTGGGTGGGTGATGGTGGTGATGGTGGTGGTGGTGGCGGTGGTGGTGGGGAAAAGGAAGGGCAAACAAAAAATCACCGCAGCGGAAGCAAAAAGAAGTGGAAGAAGAAGGAGGAGAAGAAGAAGATGAGGAGGAAGGTAGGACGAAAGAGGAAAAAAGAAGCAAGAGAAAAAAAAGTATCAGCAGTTGAAAAGAAAACAGTAAAAAAAAGCGTCGTCTTTGTTAATGAGGTGAGAAGGGGAAAAAAGGGTTAGAGATTCTCTCCCTCTCTCTCTCTCTGTCGTGTACGGGATATACCTAGGTGCGTCTCTACTATCCAAGGGAAGAGGAAAGAAGAGGAGAGAAAAAACAGTAACCAGCAAGAACAAATAAACAAGGGGAAGGCGCAAACGAACAAAACAAAACAGCCCGAGACAAAAAGGCAAGTAAGTGGTAGTTTCCTTCCCTTATAGCCTTCCCCTTTTTTTGTATTTTATTTCCTTTCCTGGGGAGGCGCGGCCCGTTCTTCTTCTTTTTTTTTTCTCGCTCTTTCTCTCTCTCTCCCTGGTTTTCTTTTTTTATGGCGGGTGACGTTTACAGTTGTATGTCTACCTCGGAAGATGGTTGCTGCTACGGATTTACGGATACAAGCACGTATGTAGGTACATAGAAAATGCCGGTACATGTTCCGATGGGCAGATGCAGGGTGAGCCATCATGTATCCGTCCGTCATGTATATGCAGATGAGCCGATGCGCTGAGAAGGAAGTGTCGTAAAAAAAAAGCAAATAAATCCTTACTATGAATGGGATGAGGCGCATATAGGGAGGATTACGGATAGATTCTGCCACTTTGTTAGTCAAGATTTAAAAAGGCTGATTCCTTCTACATGACTTTCGCTTTCCCTCCTCCCTTTTTATTTCCTCCACATTCCATACATACCCTTTCTCCCCCTTCTGGTCGTACACTCCCCTGATTTGTTTGTCAACGGATTACAGAGTGAGAAGAAAACGAGGGAGAGAAAGAAAGGAACACAATGAACATATAAAAAATGTGGTAAAAATAAAAGAGAGACTTGATTGATAGACATGTCTGTATGTATGTATACTTTCTACGTAGGTTAGCGAGCACAAGAATGAAAAAAAAAGAGAGTTCAGGGCATCCATCATCTGTCTCAGCCTATTGTTTATCTTGTCTCTTTCCATCGCTGGCGCGCGTTTAAAGTGAATGGACAAGAAAGTATCTTTCTCGCTGTCTTCTCTGTGGAACGATGAAAGGGGGAGCTTGTATCGTACATACATAGTTGCGTGCGTCTATGTAGTGTGTGTGTGTGTGAGCGTGTGGCGTGTAGTAGTGTGTGGTGTGTGTGTCGTCGGGGGTTGGTTGGCTGACGCCGTCACCAGACACACACACGCACGCCCACATACATACAATCCCCCGGTCCCTGGACTGAACCTGCAACATCCCGGCCAGACGGTTCAAGGCACCTATGAAGATGGGTTCGGGCTTTTTTTGCCCCCCTTTCCCTCTCAATCTCACCCTTCACCTGTCTTCTCTCTTCCCACCGTAACCTCGACTCAACCCTTTCAACAGAAAAGAAAAATCTCACGCCCCCCACATTTTCCCCGATCTTATCCTCTTCTTTAGATGATTGGGGAGGCGGCTCCCGCAGCGGCCCGTCTGCCCCACTTATTAAAGCAAGATCGATGGGGGGCGCGCGAGGCCGAGCAACCGCCCGGGCAACAGGTGAGACTGTGACTCTGTCGATGCCTATCCGTGCCTACCTATTATCAATGGATACAATACAATATGCGCATCCCTTGAATTATACCTACCGCATCATTCCCCCCGTTGCCTCGTAAACCCCAACTAAAGAGAAACCCATCTATGTACATCGCCACATTCACTTCCCTCACCAAACATGAAAATCACCCCAGGATCCGTAAAAGAACACCAGTAAAAAAGAAAGTAAATACCGAGCTGACGTTATAAAAAAAAAATCATCTCTTCTGTCCTCGTGCCATGTCCGCCTGTCATTCCCCACCATCCCTGTTTCCCCCGCGCGCCAATCATGGCATCACCCACCGCCAAGGAAATAGCAAAGAAAAAATCCACACAACCCCCCCCCCCCGGCTTCTTCCCTCGATGCGACCGAAAATCCTCAAACAGGCCACGTGCCATAAAGCGCGCGCCTTTTTTTTTTCTCAACGCCCCCCCCCCACGAATAAAAAAACCTACTCTTCAAAGTAGGTAGCCAACCAAGTGAAAGGAACCTTCTCTCTTAACCGAGTTTCAAAACATCATCTTTTAGGAAAGGGGGGAAAGGGGTTTCGCCACTTGTCGCCTATGTATGTTATTTTCCACTTCTTAATTCTAGCTGAGAGAAAGGTAAGAAAAAGGAGGGAGGATCGGCGTTTACGGCCTTGTCTTGTCATGTCATGTCATGTCATGTTAGAGAGAGAGAGTAATAAAGTCATCATCACGTTACTAACCTAGTACTACTATCCGTACACCAATCATCATCCTTACCTCCCACACACTTACTCACTCACTCACACACTCACACACATCTAAAAAACAAGAGCCTGCCGTGACCCGGATCGGCAGCGGCTAAAGGATTTCCCTTACCTAGTAGGCAAGTCGCATCATCATCGTCGTCGTCATCACCATCATCATCATCATCGAAATAGAAGAACCCCCCCTCCTCAGTGCTCTCCCTTTACTATGACGTCTACCCTTCACCCTTCACCTCACAGAAGGTCCACAGACGGTCCGAAGACCTCAACTTCGGATTTTTTCCATCCCATCAGCTGCTCATCTCCTGGCGTAACCTACCTTTCCTGGCGGGACATGCTTCACTGCAACCAACACCACTCAAGAAAGACAAGAAAGAACAACAACGTCCATTCTATAGGCCCGTCTACCTAGACATACCAGCCTCTCGAACCATTGCCCCGATTCCCCAAAGAAAAGAAAGGAATAGAGATAGGGAAAAAGAAAAGCCACACGTCTATATGCTCTATCCGTAGCCGTATGCACAACCCAACCACCCAGTACCTAGCTTGTAGGTTGTAACCAACGCACCGCCGTCCGTTCCATATACATACAATCAGGCAAGACGCCCCGAGACAATATTCATCAACAGACGCCAATTATTAGACTGTCGTTCCATCGTCGCCATGTCCAATTCCGGTGCTAAAGAGGCAGGAAAAAAGCAAAAAAGGACAAGATTAGAAGGGAGGCACCAAAAGCCTGTTCACCTAACACAGGAAGCCTATCGAGGCGTAGGAAGAAGGAAAAGGGGAGAGAACAGAAGATAATAGGCCTCTAGGTTAACCAGAAGGATTATGAAGAAAAAAAAAAGGGGGGGGGAGACAGCGAGGCGGTTAAAAGCGCCTCAGATAAACCCCTGACCGGTCATGTCGACGCCTGCCCCGTACCCGCTCTCCAGCAGCTCGATCCCATCAACGCCAGCGCCAAAGTCCATGATGAGAATCTTGGGGTCCTGCCCCGTGCTGACGATGCGCCTGTAGTCGCTCTTCGCGCTGAGCACCCAGCTCGCATGCCATCGCGGAAAGTCGAGCAGCTGGTGTCCCGTCTCCATGTCCCACACCTTAATGTCCGTGTCATAGCTCCCGCTGACGAGCCGGCCGCTCACGCTGTCAATGTGCAGGCTGCGCACCAGGTTATCGTGCGCCTTCATCTCCCGCACGCACTCCCCCGTGTTGGCGTCCCAGATCCGTATCGTCTTGTCGTTGCCGGCCGAGGCCACGTACCGCCCGTCCTCGGAGAACTGCGAGCATGCCAGGCCCTTGGTGTGCCCCACGAACTCGCCAATGTTCTTGCCCGTGTCAATGTTCCACAGCTTGACTCGAAAGTCGCCCGAACACGAGACGATGGTGTTGCCGCGCATCTGTACCGCGTTGACCGGGCCCGTATGGCCTCGGAGCTGCCGCACGAGGTCGCCCGTCTGCCGATCCCACACGCAGATGCTGACGTCCTTGCTGCACGTCACAATATGCTTGTCGTCGAAGACAAGGTCTAGCACCGCAGCCGTATGGTGCCGCAGCCGTCGGATTGGCCGATACCCCCGCCGGATATCGTACACGATGCAGCTGGCGTCGGACGATCCAGTCACCAGTATTTCCTCGTCGTATTGCAGGCACAGGATGGAGGCCTTGTGGTGTTCGGCAAACGACACCACGCTGGGTGTCGAGCGCGCCGTCTTGACGCCGTCCGAGACGGTGGCAAAGTGCGTCGCGTTGCCCTCTTCGTCGCGGAGCATGGTCGAGCCACCCACCACCTCGGGAGGTCCCATCACCAGCCGGCACTCGAGCGTGTGCATGTCCCAGACGCGGATCGTCTTGTCACGGGAGCCAGATATTATTTTGTGCCTATGCCCCGTCCGTCAGCCCTGATGTGAAGAGAAGAAAGAAGACGGGGAAGACGGGAAAGGCTTACTCGTCAAACTGAAGACAGTAGATGCTGTCCAAGTGTCCGTTGAGGTAGATGGGACGAGCCTTGCCGCCCTTCCACCTGTGATTCAGCTCCTGTTTGGCCCGGTAAATCTTCATCCAGTTACTGCCAGGCGAGATGGCCGGGAGACCGAGGCCGGTGCCGGGCTGGATGGGGCCGCCGGTGGCGTAGGTGCCCGTCGTCTCCCTCAGACACGACTCTCTCCAGACGTGCTGATTGCGGACAACCTCGTTCCAGCTCCGGGAGACGCTGCTCGCCTGGTTCAGAGCGTTGATGTCGAGAAAGGCCAGGATCTGAATGGCCAGCTCCGTCGGGAGTCTCGAGACGAAGTCGACTCGACTGATGCAGGCGTCGTGCTGCGGAACATCGCTTCCGTCGTCTGCGGCCTCGTCCAGTTCCAGGCGGGGCAGGGTGACGGCGATGCCGATGCCACTCTCGCGATCGTTCCCATCCTCGCTAGACGGGGCGTGTAGCCATCTAGAGTGCCGGGCAAACAGGTCGTTTTGCATGGCCACAGACGCCTTGGCAGCGGCGCCCGTGTTGGTCGGTATGATGGGCGGATCGCTCCCCATGGCGGGGATGGGCATGTTGGGCGTCGTCAACCGCTGCGAGGGCTCCTTGGGCAAGTCGAGACCGAAGACGGAGCGGGTGTGACGAAAGCTCGTCGCCTGTCGCAATCGCGACCAGGTAGGATGAGCCGTCGTGGGCCGTGCCGGAGAGGCATGCTTTTCGTGGATGACCTCGGGGGTTGAGCGCTTATGGACCATGCCTTTGAAGGACAGCGATGCGCGGCGGAAGATGCCTTTCAGACTCCCACCATGCCCATCTGCCGCCTCTTCCGAGTCGTCGACGGCGACATCGTTGACGTAGTGCGGCGGGTGCTGCAGAGCAAGCGAAGGTTTCGATCGACGCCAGGACATGCTCAGGCTTCGGAACCGCTGGTGGTGATGAGAGGGAGCCGGAGAAGCGATGGCGGCCGGCGGCGAAGGCTCGCGGACCTCGGAGTGCGCCGAGTCATCACGAGGCATCGTTTCCTCAGCAGGCGCCGGTTCACTGCCAGGAGGAGCTCTGGAAGCCATGTTGCCGACGAGTGAATCTGAGAAGAGCCGTGTTGGCGCGAGGTTGGTAATAAGAGAACATGGAGCGGAGAGCATACCAGTTGACGCCGTGTCACCGAAGCCAGGCCTAGGGAGGCGGCTGATGATGCAAGGGAGAACGGCGGAGATTGACCAGGGGGGGGTGGGAGGATCTGCTCTTCTTTATTTTTTTGACTCAGGGCGCGAGGCCGGGCCCAAACACGCGCGGTAGGCGAGGATGGGCGACGACGACGGCGAGCCGAGAGTGGAAAAGGAGGTGCATGAAGAAAATATGCGTGGGGGGAAATTTGGGTTGACTCGAGAGTTTTGATGCTGCAGCGACGAGTGCAGAGGTATGGTATGACTCTGTAGGTAAGTGTGTATGCAGGTAGCAGGTTAAATCAGGCCGTAATGTATGTAGAAGCAATCGGCCACGAGGGAGGGGCTTTCGAAGCAGAGTGACGAAAGAGAGGCGCTTCGAGAACGACGGACCGAGCCGGGGGGGGGTGGTGAGAGAGAGGGGCGAGGAGAATGCGACTCTAGCAGGCGACGGCGGCGGCGGCAGACGAAGACCAAGGAGGGGAGAAACAAGAGTGAAGATCAGAAAAAAAAAGGGGAAATCAGGAGAAGAGAGACAGCTTCTCTCTCACACGCTATAGGATGAACCGGCTCGGAGATGATGGCGGGAGAGAGAAGAAGAGAAGGGAAGAAAAGGGGGAAGCCGAAGAGCGGATGGTGGAAAAAAAAAATAGGAGGAGGATCGGGCGGCGCGGCGCGGCGGTACGTACTACTAGGCTGCTGACCAACTCTCAAGGTGCATAGTACAGGGGGAGGAGCAGCGAAAGCGGTCTCTGGCAAAGTATGAGATACAGTCTGTCTCACCAGTTGCCCATGGCTATTAATAAGGAGGATGAGAAAGAGAGTCATGTTCAGGCTGTTTCGATTTTTTTTCACGGTCAAGGCCGAGCGATTTCAATATGTATTTTCTTTTTTTTTCGGGCGGGGAGAGGCGAAAAGGGGGGGGGAAAGGGGAAGAGGGGGGGGGGGGGGGGGCACATTATTTTCCATGCTTTTTCGGCGTCGCCGGCGCGCCATTGTTAGGCCTTGTGGTTGGCATCTACGGACGTGGAAGCTAGTTCGTTAGTGCTAGAAGGTAGGCTGTAGGCTGTAGCTGGTAGGCTGAAGCCTGTACATAGGTGGTCGTAGCCTTCAGCCTTCAGGCACTGCCGCCACCACGAGTTCCACTACTGCTAGCAGCCCGGCTCCGGCTACTATAGTACTGTTAGGTAATGTCTGTGCCTGAGACGCCTCCACCTACGACGAGTCACGGAACAATAGTTAATTCTTAGCCGCCGCCGACGCCGCCCCATCTCTTCTCGCCTTCTCATCATCTCATCACAGCCTCACCTACATACTAGACATATCCATCCCATTCACACATCTACAGTACACGGCTTATAATCTCATCTTTAATCTCATCTAGTAATACCTACCTACTCATCATTCCCTCCATCATGGCTATCCAACGCGTCCCCCTCCGCTTACCTCTCATCTACCGCGCCTTCTTCCTCTTCATCGAGCCCATATCAGCCCTCGCCGGCGCCTACTTCAGCCACTTCCGTCAAAGCGACTATCTCCATCTCCTCGACGCAACCCCGTCTTCCACAACCACCGACACGATGCCAGTGACCACCTCCGTCGCACTGTCGCAACTGGCCAACATGTACTTCTTCTTCGCCCTCATCGAGTCCCTGGTCCTGCGTTCCACATGGGATCTACGCGTCTGGCGCACCGTGCTGTTGGTCCTCCTCATCGCCGACTTTGGCCATCTCTATTCCCTGTTGGCCCTCGGTCCCGCTGTCTTTTACGACGTCTCCACTTGGAACGTCAGCCTCTTCTTCAACATTCCTTGGGTCTATGCGGGGGCTACCTTGAGGATGTGCTTCCTCGCCGGCGTCGGGCTGCAACACTCCAAGCGGCAATGAGCACCGCGGGCTTTCCCTCCATCCAACTGAGGACGCCATTTTTCTATTGATCTCAACCTTGTCCTCCGCATTCATCAACGCGGCTGCTTCCTTGGTGGCGCAGCGCGCTATGCCTTGTCCATGTAATGTATGTTCACTGATGCACTGACTTGTGTCATGTCGCAATCCCCCTTCGTCACAGGCTGGTCCTGGACGGCCCCTTATTGCCTAGGGCAAACCCCCCCCCCCCCTTTTCCAAACCCAGTCGTTGACCGACATGGCGAATGACGTCGAGGAATAGAACGTCGATGTAGCGAACCTGCATTTCTTCTCATGCCCATTCCTTTCCCCCTTTTGCCACTCTTTCGCATTACTGCCATTGTCTGTATGTATGTGGGTAAATGACAGGCAACCTATCCGCACTTGTCTCAGTCTCTCTTTTTCAAACCCGTCATCTTTCAATCAGATACCCAGTCATGTCCCATCCGTAATGCCTTGCTGCCAACTTCTTCCTCTTCCCTCTATCCGTACATATATTCCCCAGACATCATTCCTCCACGACTCTCCTCGACCCCTCCTCAGCCTGATCCTCAGGAGGTCGATCCTCAAAGGCCTTCAGACAATCAGCCGTGCTCAAGAACCGAGCATCAGTATTGTTAAAGTCGATATCATAGCCACCGCAATACCCATCAGAGCCACAAGAAATATGCCAAAAGAGCTCCGAGTCACACCACGCCCGAGTCAAAGGGTCAGACGAATGCCAGGCCATCTTCATCGACTTCTTGACATAACCAGCCGGCATCGGCTCATGCGCAGCATAGCATTCCGACGAGCTATCAAAGCGACCGTTCACCATCTCCGGCTCGAGGTCAAAGGCGTCGCAGTATCGTTGCGTGCCGCAGATAGGCTCTCGCCAGCCCTCGATGCCGCACTTTCGAAAATCGTCTTTGCCTTCGATCCACGGCCACTTCGCCTCCTTACTTCCCGCCGGTCGTGGTGCGTGAGCGGCTAGACAGCCTGCCTTGCTGGTGAACTTGCCGTCGGTACGGGCCATCTCTACGGAGGCGAAGGCGTCGCAGTATCGCTGCGTGCCGCAATTGGCTTCCGTGATGAAGCGTATGCTTCCGTCGCCGCATTCTTCGGCTTTCTTGCTGTTGGGCTCGATCCAGGGTAAAAGCTTCGTCCGACTATTTGGCTGTCCTCGAGAAGGTCTCGTCTTCGGCTCCGGCTCGTAGAAGCGGAAGCACTCCGCCGTGGAAGAAAAGGCGAAGTCGGTGCGGTTCGGCGCCCCGTCAAAGGCCTCGCAGTACCGTCTTGTGCCGCAGAGCCGGTCCATGTAGCCGACGGGGCCGCCGCAGCGACGGGCATCCGCTGCGTTCTCCGGAGGGTAGAACCATGGCCGAAGGGCCTGGCTGAGGCCGGCAAGGGCCACGAGGTGAAGAAGAGTGTGCTTCATTGGCACAGGTTGGAGAAGGATGTTGAAGTTGGTGATGATCTGGCTGTGACAGGGACGGGGAGAGAGAGTTGCAGTTTTATAACCACCATCGTAGATGCTATATAGTTGGCCTTCCCCTTTCCTCTCTCTCTTCTTCTTCAAACCTAAGATCAGCAACCATCATCTCTCTCCCTCTCGGTCCCTAAAACGGCATGTCGTATGAACTTACGAAGTCTACTGAGTTAACGGGATACCGAGAGCCAAGAAGGGGAGAAGAAACTTTCCCCCTTCAACGAATCATCCGCGTCCCTCAACCCTCTCAAGTCGTATCTTCTCCCCCCCACGAGTTCCCAGACGACCATTCTTCCCCCCCACCCCCGCAATACTCTATGTATAAGACGACGTGCAAACCATGTCGTTCGTGTCACACCAAGTTCTTTGGTTCATTGGTATGCATCGTCGTTTGCTCTTCGAATCAAACCCTCTCAACTCTCCTCGTTTACGTATAATCTACTCACCCTTCCTCCCCTCTTTGACTTCACGCCAAGCAAGCTGCGTCGCCCTTGCTTTCCATGATCGTACATACCTACCATAAACTCGTCTTGAAGCTTGTTCTGAGAGGACGCCTTCTTCTTGGTCGGCTTGCCTTGGCGTCGGCAACCGTCCTTATCCGAGCCGGCATTTACGTCGGCCTTAACGAGATGATCTGATTATCATACTGCCCTTTTCAGAAGGCATGATCGATTGATTTACTAGCGAGAGCCTCAATCCCACATCGTCTGATGACTGGCCCTCATCTCGATACTCCTCGACTTTAACCTCTCCATCCCAGACAACATGTGGGTCATCCTATTCCTACCTACCTATACAGAAAACACTCCATCAGTCATCCTAACAAGGCACCAGTCTGCGGCTCACTCTTCTCGATCGACTGCTTCGCCTTAGGAGTTGGCCGTCTTCCTGAATAGTTTGCACAGACCTCTCCTGTCCCTTCCGCTTCTTGTCCTCTTCCTCATCGTTGTCTTCGTCGTCGTCGTCGTCGTCGTCGTCGTCTTCATCGTCTTCATCGTCATCTCGCTGCTTCCGCTTCTTCCGCCGCCTTTTCTTCATTGCCTGTTTCACCGCAGTCGTTCCCCTCCCACCATTCCGGCCAGGAGATACTTCCTCAGACGCCACCTCCTTGGCAGCCTCAACGGCGGAAGGCTTCTTCCCCTTGACCAACCGCTCATCCCGCGAGTTTAGAAAGCGATGCACGATTCTATGATCCAGAATCCGCTCCTCTCGGTCCGACGGTCCCTCCCGATCCGTCTTGGGCCACACGTAGCCGTACAGCTTTGAATGCCGCTCACAGCGCGGACAGGATGACCGCATCACGTAGGCGTTCTGCTGCACGAAGTAAGAACTACAGTTGGAGCACTGTATCCAGGCCGTCTCGGGCTCGGACAGCAGATGACGCGTAAGGACGTAGTCTCCGGGCGTCCGCTGCCGCGGCGGCGGCGTAGCCTGCTTGATAAAGGTCCGCCGGCGGTTATACTTGCGCCGACGCGGCGTAATAGTCTCGGCCGTCGTTGGTGATGCTTGGTTCTCGTCAACCGCCTCGATGCTCTTGGCTAACAGCGTCGGCGTACTGGACGACACTGCGGGAGCCGGAGGCGGAGTTGGAAGAGCCTCGGCTGGGGATTGAATGATGTGAGCCAGGTCACCACTGTCTTCTCGCTTCATCACACTGTCCACGGCGCCCATCCCAACGTTCTCTTTCTCAAGAGAAGTCACGACTGTCTCAGGGCTCTGATTTATGGAAGAGGTGAGAAGCGTCTCAGGGGTCTCCTTTTCCGGAGACGTAACATCCGTCTCGGGGCTCTGCTTGTCCGGAGACGTAAAGTCGGTATCGACAGTGTCTCCGATGCTGGCCGACGGACTAGAAGCTACAGACGTCACATCTTGGCTCGCCAAAAGCTTCAGCCTCTTTACCGGAGTCTCAAACGGCGTGTCCGAGGCACTCTTCCGGCCGACGAGAAGCTGCGGCGGAGGAGACGAGCAAGACTCGTCAGCCAGGTTCACTAGTCCCGAGCCCCGCTTCCTCGACTTGTAGGAGCGCGGCCGGATGACGGGAGCGACCGACGGCGTCCTGGAGGAAGCGCTGGCTGTGGCTGTGCTGCTGCCTTCACGGGGCCGGAGGCGCAAAGAATAATAGCCCTCGGCCTCAGGCTCGTCCGGCTTCGCGACCTCGGCAGGGTTCGCTGGAGCCCAGCCATTGCACCGCCTCGTCTCGCAGGTTCGGCAGAGACATTCGCAGTTGTCGTCGCCAAAGTAGTTCTCACCATAGCTCACGGTGACCTCTTCTCCAACGGCGATGGCTCGGGTGGCAATAATTTCAATGCCGGCGTGACCCGTCGTTACCAGGCGGGCGTTGGCCATGCAATCGTGGTTGGCAAAGCGTGCCGGTCCCATGAAGAGGCTGGCCGATTTGCTTCGGGAGCTGACGACGATGCTAAAGTCCTTTTTGCGAACCGCCATTTCCTTCTCCTCGTCCGGCGTGATGTTGACCTGGACACCGGCCAGATATCGAATAGCCTCATTCCGGGCAATCGGTCTCCTGGCCGTAACGCAGGCCTCGTGTGAGAAGATGGTGTATCGATTCGTCGAGCCCACCTCCCAGGGGCAATCAGGTAGGTAAACCTGTAGGTAGCGCAGGAGATGACGGCGGAAGTCTTCTCGCTCTTGCGGCGTCTTGAGGCCCTGGTGGAAACGGCGCAGGCCCGTCGTGGCCAGAAGCTTAGCCTCGGCGGCCGCGAGGTCCCTGGCGACGATGACGTCGTTTCGGATTATGGTTGTGATGTCATCTTCGCAGACGCCGCGCGAAGGCAGATACGACGATCGATTCTTGGGCACGCTGGTCCAGTAGAAAACCTATACGCCCGAGCTCGTATCCAAAGACGAGAGGAGCAAGGGGGGGGAAAGGGAGGTGTAATCAGTTGCGACTCACACGATCGACGAGAGCATCGGTTAGAATGTCATCGTATGCGGCCAGCTGAGCCAACGTCAGGCGTCGTCTGTTGACAGCAGGCATCTTTTGTCGTCGTCGATGGCCAAAGAAACGGAGAAGGGGGGGGGGAAACTAAGTTGGGCGGAATATGGGGGCTGGGGGGGATCTCGTTCACGCGATTCAGCTCACGGGCCCGGCGCCAGCGTCATACCAACAGGGGCAGCCCAACGGCCGAGCGCTGGCCGGAGCTAGAGGCCGAAAGGTGCCGCCGATTCGAGCCGAAGTAGGTGGTTGAAGGGAATTCGCAGGGCTTTGGAAGAGAAGCGGCTGGAGGGCGTCAGGGTAGGTGGTAGGTAGGAAGTAGGTAGGCAGCGGGTGGGATATAGATATATCGGAAAGGGAGGAAAGGAGATGTGCCAGTAGTAGAGTGTTAAGTGACCATCACTCAAGAGTCGAGATTAAACAAGCTTGCCATCAAGAACGAATAGAAATGGAACACGATGGAAATTATATCTCCAAGAATCTCAACTACGCTATTCCCTCTTCTTTCAGCGCGTCATGCACAAAGTCCGTCACTTCCCGTCAACAAAATTGTCTTTGCCTTCACCTTGCTAGCTGAGGTGTGAGGACCGAAAACAAAATACCCCTGCCCATGTCTCTAGGCGGTGAATAGTGTGCGAAAAGGGACTCGCTGAAGTGGAGTTTGTTTTTTCCCGTCCTACTGTATCAACTCTATCCTGTTCGTACACAAGATTTCTCTGGTCGCAAAAACATCACTACTTACCCTACACCTCTCTTCCTCTCACCGTCCACGTGACACCCTTTCTTGACGATGCTCGACGAAAATACCTTCAAGTATACGGAGTACGGATACCGATAAACCGGAGGGAGCTCGACACACCGCTTCGCTCCGTCGAGGCCTCTCCCGCCATGATCCAGCTAAAGGTCACGCCCCGTCCCCATCCACCACACTACCGCTAACCGAGTCCCTGACGCAGACGATACTCAAGTGCATCGACAACTCAGGCGCCTCGCTCGTCGAATGCGCCCTCGTCATAGGCCAAAAGCGCCACGCCGGCATCGGTCCGCACATTCTACACGTCAATGAGAAATACACCGCTTACGAGTCGCTCACAGGTGACCGGATCGTCGTCGTCGTCAAGGAAAACCGCAACACAACGTCCGGCCTAGGCGCCGCCGCCGCCTCCAACAAGGTCCGTCGCGGTGATATTCGCCACGCCGTCGTCGTTCGCACAAAGTACATCTCCCAGCGAAGAGACGGGTCTACCGTTCGATTCGACGACAACGCCTGCGTCCTCCTCAGCAAGGCCGGCGACCCCGTTGGTAGCCGCGTCACCGGCGTCGTTGGCGCCGAGTTGAGACGGAAGAAGTGGGGGAAAATCCTGTCCATGGCCCCTAGGCATATTTGAGTCTATACACGTCTTGCTTTCTCTTCATAACAGGGGATATCATCGGGTCGGGCGTCACTCGTCAGCGATGAGGCTGCGTACGACCTCGGCACATCACATAGACTACGGGCGGTTGAGGCAGCAAAAATCTCTGTTGCCCTATCCATCCCTTTTCGCCCTCGTCAACTTGAGACGAGCTGAAGAATACCTGGCGACTTCTTGGTCGCGTTCCCTGTATCCGATTCCCTGGGTGCCTTTGAACGCCGTTGAAAACAAAAGAATACCCTGAAGCAGCCCCCATCCACACTACCCCTTTGCTCTGTTGCGACATAAATTCCTTCAGTCGAAAATATGGCCGCATTCGCAGCAAACATAGAACAGTTTCTTTTCCGTCCCATGTCAGTAAGTTGATCGCCGGTGCCCTCAAGTCCCGAAGAATAGCGCCTTCCAACCCATGCGGCCGATAAAAGCTGCTTACCATGCCTGTTTCCGCACTTCTCTCCTGAGACTGAAAGAAAACGGCCTCCTCGTGATTACATCTCGGGCATGTCTTGTTTGACCGCGGGAGCTGTAGGAGATGGATATATCCGAGTCAGTCACCAGCTTCAAAACTCCATGTCCCGAATAAAAAAAAAAGCAACAGAAAAAGTCCCTGGTCATCTCGACCAACTTGCCATGCTCTTGTCGTGTGCTCCCTTTGGCCCCCAAGTGGACCAGGATAAGAAAAGCAGGAATCCGTAATCCCGAGGCGGTTAACCATGATACATTATCGTGTGATTTGTGGCGAATACGACTTTTTATTCCTCCCTTTGGATTCGAGCAACTGTTGCAAAGGGGGGCGTGTCGGCGGGAGGCGGCTTAAGCGCAGTTGGCGGCGGCGGCAGCAGCCTCGCCCGCGTCCTCGTTGGCCGACGGACGAAGGTCGTCGACGTCATCCTTGCGGTTGACAGTCAGGCAGACGAGCTCACGCGTGGTGGCATCATCCGGAACGGGCTCGGCGAGCTTGTCGTCCTCGAGGTTCTCGTCCCCGTCGTCGTCGACGTAGAAGGAGGCGCTGCCAGAAAGAACATAGTGGGCGAAGCCCGGTTCCTCATCACTCTTGTCCTGTCGCTTGACGACGGACACGAAGGCAGCAGGCTGGGAGCACTGGCCGCAGACAAGAAGAATGCCGCAAGTGAGGCAAAACATAGGCAAGAGTTCACTAACCGTAGGATCGGAGCCCACATCCTGCGTCACACCGGCCGTCTCACCAGCCGAGTTGTTGAGAATGTTGCGGAAGACGCAGCTAGAAGAGGCCTCCTCGGTGTACTGGCAAGTGCGGCAGGTAAACTGAAGGCTGTGGGCATCCTTGTCCTCTTTAGGATACAACATGTTAGAGCACTCGGAGCAGAAACGAAAGGTGATCTGCTCGTGCTTGGCACCGGATCCTTCGTCCTGCGTGGCGGTAGACTGAGGAGTAGCCATGACTAGCGTCTGTTGATGGTGGACGAGGATTTTTCTTCTTCTTTGCTTTGCTTGAGAGCTGATGATGATTTGAGAAGAGAAGGTTAATGAGAGTTCAGGTAGTTTGAGGGGGAAAAGGGGAAGGGCTGAGGTTTGATGAAAACCTTCAGTCGAGCGAGATGTATGTATGTAGGTATGTAGATGATATCTTGTGGGCTTTGGTCGAAGCCGAGAGACGCGGCAGAAAGGGGAGAGATGGGCGATGACTGATGAATGAAGAGGGAGATTTCTGAGGAAGAACGAGTGCGGGACGAGGGGGACTTGGGATGGGAGGGGGGAAAGGAGGGGTGATGCGAAGCGATGAAGGAAGACGCGTGGATGGAAGGTTGACGTGTTGGAGACGTGAGAAGAGATAGGTCAGTCAACAAGGCTAGTAGAGAGAGAGAGGGCTTCCGTTTGCTGCCTGGGGCGGTCCGCTATTTTAGGGGGGCGCCGCCTGAAGGTAGGTGGGGCAAGGCAACTGAGAGCCAGTGAGAGTCACCAGCTGCAAGGTAAGTTTTTTAGGGTGAGTCAGCCGAAGGACGATGACCAGCCGCCAGCTGACGGCTGCGAGCTTGCCAGCCACGTGCGCCGATGACGTTTTCAACGGTATTGAGAAACGAGCTCTTTAGAGAGGAGGAGTACGGATACTATCGATTTTTCTTATACACACAAGTCCTTGACCGTCGGCTCGCGGTGGACTATATCTACATCTTCATCATGTAGACTTTATCAGTATATGATGGCATTCAGAGGTTTGATAGAAGGGACAAAGAAAGAAGAGATGGAGAAAGTGATGCGCAGAGAAATTGTTTGCTTCCAAACTGACTCCAAGATATTCACCCTCGTGTATGGATTAACAGTATCCAAATCCGTACCTGTATCCGTATTGAGCAATACAGAACGGTTCCTGTGCTCTGACTCATAAACACTATCTCAAGAAGAATCTTCTGATTCACGACTGTTTAATATATGCCACGATGCACAAGATGTTCTGCCTGCGTGCTCTTGCCAAGTCTCTTGAGTACATATTACACAGACTACAGAGAAGGGGAAAATAAAGAGGAGAGATGTCAAAGGCTTTTCCCCCGAATAGACTGTTGATTCTCAACTTCTTATAAACGTACTCCGTAAACTTCCTACTTTCTAACTCTATCATGGTTATCGAAACCGGGTTATCGTGAGGGTCTCCGACTCTAGAGATCTTGGATCGATTCCCCCGGGAATAATCGAATGCTCTGCATATGCAGTCCGTAGTATGTGCGGATGCGGAGTACGGTGCATCCGCAGAGGCCAGAGGGGATGACGCCCCTGGCCCGAGCGTCCATCATGGGTACATTCCGGGTACACGCGTTGCAGCACCGACATCGGCCCCCTGCCAGGTATCTGCCCTTGTCCCTTTGCTCGGCGGTGACGTTTCAGAGCCTCCAGCTCCCATCGCCATCGACCTGCCCAGGTCTTGTCCGCCACGCTGCCCTTCGGCTTCGCCCATTGCCCAATATATCTCTACCGCTCTAGTTGTCATGGTCAGTCGCGGCTCATCTCCCTCATCTCCCATCCTTGCTGACGGAGCGGGCTCGTTCCAAGGCCGAAAGCGGGCTGCCCCCAAACTGGGAGGTCCGCCACTCCAACTCCAAGAATCTGCCGTACTACTTCAACTCGGTCGAGAAGCTCTCCTGCTGGGAGCCACCTGCAGGCACCGACACGGAGAAGCTGAAGCAGTACATGACGGCCCATCAGAGCGTCGGATCGCGAACCGCTGCCGCTGAGGGAAAGATACGCGCCGCCCATCTACTAGTTAAGCATCGCGAAAGCAGGCGACCCAGCAGCTGGCGAGAGGCACGTTTTCCCTGCATCAGTCCCTACTGACGCCAGCTTCTTTTTATTTATCCTTTTAATCTTACTTTTTGAGAAGACGCGCTTACCCTCGCGATGCAGTCGACCATTACGCGCTCCAAGGAAGAGGCTAGAGAAATCATCGACGGCCACAAGCAAAAGATCAAGTCCGGCTCCGTCTCTCTCGGCGAGCTGGCTACGACCGAATCAGACTGTACGTCGGCTCGAAAGCGCGGCGATCTGGGATACTTTGGCCGCGGCGATATGCAAAAAGAATTCGAAGAGGCCGCTTTCGCCCTCAACCCGGGCGAGATGAGCGACGTGGTGGAGACGGCAAGCGGCTTGCATCTGATTGAGAGGTATGATCTGCTATCCGACTCGGATGACGATGAAGACGACGACTAAGATTCTGACCGGCCCATCAGATTGGAGTAGATGGCTTCGGATAGGGGTAATGATGAATAAAGACACGTAAAATGCGCATCGCCTTGGATGCCTACCACCCAGTGCTCTCCGTCCAACCCACCATGATACCGATCCTGTCCCTTTCTCACGCTCGTCGCCGTCTTTAAGAAGAATCATTTCGTATCGCCATTTTCATCCCCCCCTCTCTCTCACACACACACACTCTCTCTGCAATTTGGTCTGCGATTCATCATCTGCTACCAACATTGGCCATTCAGTAGATGATTTCCGGTCACGTGCCGACGTGTCAGAAGTCGCATCTCTCCTAACACAACCTCGATGAGACGACGACGAACCATCAGCCTGCAATGACCGCCAGGGACCGTGCCGAGGCCTTGGTCCTTCGAGCCGCGCGCCTTCACGGGCTACAGATCTCAAAAGATGAGCTGCGACTCGCCCTCGATAGAGCCGACTTCGTCCAGTGGGCAAACAAACATGTCGTGCCCGATAACCTACTGACGGCCGACGAGCTCGCCATCTACTCGGCTCTAGATTGCAGCGGGCGAGTCGATCAGCTTTCGGCTCAACACGAGCTGGCCCACGTTCAGGCCGTGACGGACGATGATCTGAGAACCGCTGTTGAGGAGCTGGGCCAATTTACCGAGAAGATTGTCTCTCACACCAAGAAGCTTCGTCTGCAACGCGAAGCCTTGTCACGTCTCGTCACCGAACCCTCTCAAGAAGCGCTCTCGAGGGAACGGTTGCGTCAGACGAATGCCCAGCGGACACGACTTGCTGCTGATGTGGACGAGCTCTCGACCAATGTGCGCTTCACGCTCGCCGACATCGAGCAGCATTGTCGTGACGCGTCGCCTCGCACTCGCCAGCTTCTCCTGCAAATTCTTCCGTCTGACGATAAGCTGCTCACCGGCTTTCAGAAGCTATGCTGTGAACTCGATAAGCCGATGCCGGAGGAGGAGCAGCTGATGGATAGGCTACGTAAGGCGTGCGCGCGGTATGTTTTCTTTCGCTTCATCATCTGTTCATCCTCTGATCGCTGACGACCGGGACAGCTTGGCCGAAACGACGGTGAAGATTGCCCGAGCCAGACTGGACAGAGTTTACCTCGACACTCTCGTCGCAGCTGGACGCTCGAGATCTGCCTCCGATGATGACGTCGCCGCGGTCAAGGAAGAGCTTGAATCGCTCTACTCTGAGATGCTTCCGGTCGCTCACATGTCGATTGACCGGCAGCATGCCCAGCCTGCGGTGGATGCCATAGCCGCCAAGTCTGGTAGGAAGCTTAATCGCACCACAGAAGCGTTGGAATACGTATGTACCTGTCGCACTTGATTCTTCTCATGGTCCTCGCTTTCGCTAAGAGTTTATATCTATGCGTTAGATGAACGGTTGCCTCGATACTCTTGTCAAGCGAATGGATTGCGTGCGCATGCGCATCGAAGCCGTTCAATCTCTTCAACACGCCGCTGCCGAGATGGGGTCCTTGGCCGAGGATGAGATGGCGATTACGGCATCCCCGCCTTCAAAGCCGACGAAGATGGCCGTCTCCCCTTCTCCCATCCGGCCTCGGCCATCGACAAGCCGAGACGAAGCGCCTCTCGACCTCTTGCTCCAAAATCTCTCACTCCCGGCAGCCAGCAACAGCACCATGAGCGGCAAGCAGCAAAGCAGCCTCCTATCTCGAGCCGTGAGCGAGCGGACGCAGAAGGCAGCCGAGGTGGCGCGCGGCGCTCAAGAGAGCTTCGAGACGGGCGTCATGGCACAGTTGTCCGACGCCAAGCTGGCCATCCAGCTCCTTCAGGATAGCCTACTCGCGGACAGCCCGTTCGCCGACGTCAACCTCTCCGATCCCGAGCTCGAGACGTCGATCCTCGTGCTGGATCAGGAGATTGGCAAGGCGGGCGAGAAGCTTCGGGCGGTCGAGAGGCGGAGGCCCGTTGGTAGGAGCGAGAAGCGGGATGAGATTGTGCGGCGATATGGCACGCCTGGCCTGTAGGGGTGTTGCCTGGCTGGCGGCTTGGAGTTGAGGATGTAGTGAGCTTCTGCAGGTTGCGGTAAGGTGAGTTTCCATCCGAATGACAAGCCATCACCCGTCTTTATTCTTTCTCTGCACTTGTTTAACCAAACTCCGTCTTCACTCACAGTTGATACTGATGTCGAACTCGCAGGGACTTGCTATGCCCTCAGTTTAGCATCAAATTGATAAACGCGGACAAGTGAACGATGGCTTGAATAGAGGTGAGAGCTGTCTAGTACAGTCATGATCCCACGGAAAGGTTCTTCATGTCGTCTTTCAGTGGTACGCAACAGTTCGTGTTAACATTATTAAATTGTCGTTGCGCGATAGTCATCAACTGTGACATGAGAGCACAACAGTCGTCGACTTCCCACACAACCAGAGTTTCATCTGTAGTTCACCATCTATTGTCTTCCTCGTCCATCCAGCGTTCAAAGTCTAGAGGAACAAGAGCCGGTTCAAACTTGCCTGGCAGTTAAGGAGACAGCAAGTAAAGTCTAGACCGTTTCCGCCCACCACAATCACCGTACCCCCCATCCATCCATCATGCTAGTCAGCCATGACAATTCCATCAAGACAGTTTCAAAGACGCCATCCTACACATGCTAGACAGACGGAATACACAAGACTGTCCTTATAGAGACCGGAACTCGTGCAGCCGGTGACGATCTAAGGCACTGAATGGATCATATCATCAACCACGCCGTCAAGGCCATTAGCCAAACCACAACTCAAATCCCATAAAGAGCCAACCCGCATCATAACCAACACCATCAAGACCTAATCTCCCAGTAAGAAAAAAGCAACCCAAATCACCAAGCCTCAACCCTCAAGCAAAATCCCAACCTCAAAACCTCGATACCTCTAAAGAAACCCCTAAATTCCAGCACCGCTTTCAAGGACCGTAACTCAGCAACTAATAACCCCACCAATTCATAAAGATAAGCTAAGAAGAAAAGAAAAGAAACGCAACTAGTTAACGGATGGGAAAGAAAATGAGAGAAAATCGTTGAAATCCGCGTGCTGTGTTGGAATGCGTCTCACTTGTAAAGCCACGAGGATGAAGAGGATCGTAGAGGAAGCTTACCGTTTGGGGACAAGGGAGGAGGGAGAGGCTATAAGTGAAGAATGGCGACGAGGATGAGACTCGTTCTAGAATGAATCTTGTCATATACGTTCGTATCTCCATCTTCTTCTCACCATCGCCATCATCACCATCACCATCACCATCACCATCACCATCACCATCACCATATCAATCATCTTCCTCAACCAAGCAAGAAACTACAAACCCCATCTCCAAAACTCACAACCCCAAAAGAAACCCATTTCCCCCCAAAAATCAACGCCACCAAAAGACCCAAGAAAGAAAACCCCATAAGACAAGACAGTACACACAAGATTTCACACCCCCCCATCGCAAAGGCTCGCAACATGTCGCACTTCCTGCGCCACCATGATTTCTTCAGCCAAAAAAAAACCGCCCATTTCGAATCAGTTCTCTTTTAGCTTGGGAACTTTGATAAGAGAAGCCATTCTTGCTCTCTCTCCTCTTCCTCTCCTTCTTTTCCTCCCTTGATGCCAGACTCTTGCTCTTTCGTTCTTCTTCTTCTCTCCATCTTCCGCTGGATATATTCTCCTCTTGTTGAGATTTTCCAAGCTCATCATAATCGTCGAGTAATCAATAATCGAAAAAGAGAAAAGACGAAAGAGAGAAAAAAGAAAAGGATCAAAGGAGGGGATGGGCAAGGATGAGGCTCCTCGCAGGTTGTCTCTTGACGCTCTCTCTCTCCATCTCCTCAACCAACGCTTGGGACTGGTTTGGCTTGATTCCGGAGAATAATCCACCGGTGAACAAGGTTCTCAAAGCTGGTTTGCCAGATGGTGAGCAAGTCCCTGCTTCTCTCTTCCTCTCCCTCTGTCCTTCTCCTTCATCAACTGACCCTCTCCCTCCCCCCTTTTCTCCAATAGACTTCGTCAGAGCCTTCGAGGCCCGACAGCCACAAGACCAACACTTGTGGCAACGCCCACCACAAGGAGCAGGTAAGATACCCTCAAGCCCTCATACCAAAACCCAGGCCGACGAAGCAAGAAGCCGAAGAAAGAAATAAAGCTGACCCAATGATAAGCTCGAGGCCCCTGTCCAGCCCTCAACACACTAGCAAACCACGGCTACCTCCGAAGAGACGGCAAAAACATCACCCTCCCCGCCATCATCGACGCCGCCTTCGCCGCCTGGCTCCTCCTCCCGGACATGACGGGCCTCATCACCGCCAGAGGAATCTTCAACAGCAAGCACAACCTAGACCATCAGTTCAACCTCACGATGCCAGGCCACAAGTCGTGGAAGATGGAGCACGACTGCAGCTTCTCCAGGCTGGACAAAAAGGAGGGCGACCCCATCCCCTTCAGGGGGAGCGTCTGGATGTCCAGTCTCTTCGATCTCTTCGGGAACTCGGCCTGGAAGCTGTTCACCTTCCAGTCGACCCTCATCACCCCGCAGCTACTGGCAAAGGCAAAGGCAGCCCGCGTTCGAAACATGTTCAAGCGTTGCGAATACTCGGGCTTCGCCGCCGCCGAGGGCGCCCTCGAGATTGGCATGACCATCAGCGCCTTGCAGGAAGACAACAAGGGAGCGGCCAAGCTCAGCTATGTCAGAGGACTGTTTGAGAAGGAGAGGATCATCAGTGACGATGATGACAAGGATGTCGAGAAGCAGTTCACCGCAGGAGGCATCACCCAGACACTCAAGTTCGCCCAGGACGCACTGCAGACGAGCCCAACTCTGCAGAGAACATCGGACGTCGGTATAATCACCACCTCCGACGTGAGTTCCCGCTTCCAAATCCTCTCCTCTTGGATATCACCCGAGTGTTGAGACTGACGACGGGGCAGGACATCTTGAGAATCATGAAGCCTTCCGACCCGAATCTCTTGATCCAGCTGAGAGGCATCATTGTTGAAGATTTGGGCTATCCGGCTTACATGGTTGAAACAATCGACAAGCTCATCTTGAGGTCGCCGCCGCCGCCGCCTCCGCCGCCTCCACCACCGCCGCCGCCGGGATTCGGGCCCACAGGATTCGGGCCGCCGCCAGGATTCGGACAGCCGGGATTCTCTTGGCGGGGCCAAGGCTTTCCACAACAGCAGGGCTTTCAACAGCAAGGCTTCTTCCCTCGAGGCAACCAGCAAGACGGTCGCCGTCGACGAGTTTAAGCATCTTCTGTGAGTCATTTAGCAAGTCATCTCATTTTCCATGTCTGGGACAGTATAGGATGTCGATCAAAATGTCAGAAATCCAAAACAATTAGTTTTCATTCTCTTCTCATCCTTCTCCAACCTCCTTCTCCGACTTGTCTCTCCAATTCGTAAAGAGTCCATGCCTCACATCAAGATCTCAAGTCTGCAAATAGCATCTCCATGATGAACCGGCGTAGGCCGTCCTCCATTTCCAGCGCCTCCACCTGGCTGGCCCGCGCCGACTGGGGGCCCGAAAGAGCCACCGCTTCAAGATTCTCCTTGAGCCGCGTGGAAACCTCGGCATCGTAAAGAACCGGTTCCATAAGCGCCATCGGGTCGTTGACAGCCAGTTGCGGATCGCTCCCAAGCCACACTGTTGCCTGGGAGGTTGCCGCCACTTCTCCGAGCTCTACCAGGAGGCCGTTTTCTGCCTTCTTCACAACCGGGTCGATTGATTCATCTCCGATGCTAGCCTCTACACTGTCCTTGGCTGCCTTGAAGCCGAGCAGGCGAACCGTCCAAGTCCGGTGCGCCGGCAGGCCGTCTCCCTCGGTCGGGCCGATGGTGACTGTGCCTTCAGTCTGATTGAAGACGATAGGAGTCTTGATCCAATCTGGCTTGCTGCTCTTTTCCTTGCCCTGGTTCTCCTCCAGTAGTTCGAAGCGGCCATCGGCGCCAACGACAACGACAACTTCCAGCTTGTCCGGGTTTTCAGCACCGTTGCCTGGCTCAAGCTCGTCATCGAGCGGGACGATGGCGCCCTCCCACAAAAACACGGGCATTTTGTCAAGCGCGCGACTGAACCAAAGGGTCCTATCGCCATCGTATACTGCACCGAGGAAGAAGTCTACATATCTCCCAGGGGGGAGCCAGGCGCGTGTTGAGCCGAGGTGAGTCGAATTACGGCTGGTCGGGCTCGTAATCGGGGCCACCAGCATCTCAGACCCGAAGAAGTACTGGTTCGGAAACATGTAGGCTTCTTCTCTCTCCGGATAGTTCCAGTAAATAGGCTGAACCAGCGGCTCTCCGTTCAATTGATCGGCAGCGCGGGCATTCATGGTGTGCAGGTAGGGGATCAATCGATGACGCAGTTGCATAAAGGATATGACAACATCGCGCGGTCCCTGACCGGAGCCCGCCGGCAGCTTCCACGGCTCCTTGCAAACCCAGCGATTTTTCGTAGAGTGCAGTCGAAAGACGGGAGAAAAGACGCCAAATTGAACCCATCTGGTCGTAAGATGGTCGTCTCGGCTCCCCAGCATATGGCCTCCAATGTCGTGGCTCCAGTACCCAAAACCGATGTTGCTGGCCGTGGCCGTGAACTCGGGCTGGAAGTTGAGCGATGCCCAAGAGACGACGGTATCGCCGGAGAAGCCAATCGGATACCGATGAGCCCCAGGACCAGCATAGCGAGAAAGGAGCAGCGGCCTTCCCGAACCGGTCCACTTGGCGTAATGGAAGTGGTTCAACATTGGCAGGGGATCGATGCCTGGCAACGTCGAATGCGTACCCTGCTGCCAATCCACCCACCAAAAGTCTACGCCGTCGTCGCGCAGACTCTGGAGCAGAGGATCGAAATAGGCATTGAGAAAGGTTCGGTTAGCGATGTCGAAGGGAATCGTCCTATCGAGAGAGGCATCGATATGCATCTTCTCGGCCACAGCGCGGTACTGATCCTCGTAAGGCTGGACGCCGTCAGCCGGGTGTTCGTTGAGCGTCACCTTGAGCTTTCGCTGGTGCAGCTTGTCGATGAAGGCGGGAGGGTCAGGGAAGAGATGCCGATTCCAGGTGTAACCAGTCCAGCCACTACCGCGATATTTGAGAACGCGCTCGTCCTTGACGAGATGCCAGTCCATGTCGAGAACGGCGACAGAAAGGGGAATGTGGTACTTCTTGAAGGAATCCATGAGCTCGAGGTAAGAGTCGGCGCTATATTCGTAGTAGCGGCTCCAGAAATTGCCCAGGGCCCAGCGCGGCAGCAGTGGCTGCGGCCCGGAAATGCTGTAGAGGGCTTGAACGGCCTTGCGATAGTCATGGCCGTAGCAGAAGAGGTAGCCGTCCTCGCGGCCCGGGCCAGGTCGTCGAGGCGCGACAAAGCCATCATCGGTGAAAAGGAACGAGTCATCGCGGAGGGGGGCAAAGCCAAGACGCGCGTTGATGCCGGGCTCAAGAGGAATTCTGCCATCGATGTTATCCAGCGTTTTTACCGTGCCGTTCAGATTCTCATGCGTCTCGCCGAATCGCCAAGTAGTGCCAGTGTAACCGAAGATGACGACGTAGAGGCCGTACGGGGTGAACTCCTTCTTGTCATATGTCAGATGGAAGCGGGCGGTGATGATCTCCAGCTTGTCAGCCGTCTCATAAACCTGATACTCGGGCACCGCGCGATGGGCGTGACGAGCTGCGGCGAAGAAGCTAGGTCTGTCCTCGAAGACGCCGTCTGGCGCCCACTCGTAGCGCAGCAGGCCATCAGTGAGGATGGTGAAGCGGTACTTTTCGCCGGCGACGATTGGCGAAGCGGGAGGAGCCATGGCGGTGTCTGATTCAGCAGTGGTAGCTGCGAGAGAGCTTCGGTGATGGAGGAAGAGGAGGAGAAAGATGAGGAGAATCCGCGACATGGCGAACCACCTTGGATGCATGCACTTGACACGGCACGTGCCAGCTTCGGGGTTGGAGAAGGCAGTAGCTACTGCTGCTGCTGTTAAAAGGGAAACCGCAAGCCCGGACGAGGAGAAGGAGCAAGCAAGCAAGCTACCTACCCGTAAATAGGTACTACGCATGAGGGATACTATTAATACTAACCTACCACTACCAGTAACTCCCCCCCTCTGCCGCCGTTCGTACGTACACATCTATGCGCAGATAATTGATTTTTGAGACACTCGCCCCCAAAGGCGCCGGTGAAAGGTAGCCCGTGTCCAATAGGCAATAGCCACTATCCATTCCTGCCGCCCTTGTGTCGTGTACCATGTATGTATGTATGTACAGCCACGATGACGATGCCGTGTAACTTCGGCACCGAGACCCACTCCCGGAAGTGTGACCCTCGGCCGTGTCCGGGCGGGTCCGCCTTCTGGCCCGGACCGGTAACACCCTCATATAAGCAGCAGATCACAAACACACCTGTATATGTAGGATTTTATTCACTCTGCGATGCTACTCAAGAACAAGTCAACTCAGCTAACACACATACACATCAGGCAATATCCCCCGCCCTCTTCCTACCCCGCCCTCTTCCTACCCCGCCTCCGCCTCCCGCCCTCGCTTCGGCCGCGGCGAAAAGTCCTCTTCCTGCAGCACTAAGCCGTTCAGCATCTTCCCCACGTGCGTCTTGTCGATGCATCGGCCGTAATAGCGTATGTTCGTCATCAACACCTTCAGAAACTGCACAGGGCTCGTCTCAAAGTTGTGTCTGTACGCATGCACCCGCCGTCTGCCTTCCGGCGGTATGAAGCCATCTACCCCGGTCCCAACGTCCATGTCCGACCCCCAGTGGAGGCACAAGTAATCCGCGGTGTCGATATATTCCTCATAATTCGAGAAGTAAAGCTGTCCGGCAAACAGATTCAGCTGTATCACCAGTTTCGGCGGAAGCGGCACTCGAGTCGATCCCCCCGTGACGCGGTAAAGCCGCAGGTTATCTATCGCTTCGTGGCTCCTGCTCTGCCGCGGCGCATAGATATGCAGCGTCACATACTTCGAAGCCTTGATGAGATCGAATTGTTTCTCTGCCTCGTAAGGACTGATGACGATCACTGTAGTCAAATTCGCTTCCGCGTTGTGGCTCGTGAGCACCCATTCGACATTGCGCTGGTACCTGTCTGTCCCAGCTTGACGCGGCCGATCGTCCTTCAATGTATAGGCGAAGTCCAGGGACACTAAAAGTCCTTGAGGAAACTTGAGACCGTCGAGATGCTTCCTTGCGGAAGTGCTCTCGAGGGACTCGAATGCAGGGATCACACCAGTTTTTGGCACCTGTCCAGACTCGATGAACTGCTTAATGGGATTGGAAGTTCTGTGCGGAGCTGGCTGGACCGTTTCTGCGTGTTCCGTCTCGGGCTCTCGCTCGATTTCTGGCTGCAGCTGACGCTCCTGTTCCTCTTCAACCGAGCTGCCTGCGTCATCGCTCCCAAAGCCTTTGCACCGTTCCACGATGCGTTCCAGATCGCCGCTATTGCTGGGCAGGTTTGCAATGCTCGGCGGAGAGATGTAACCGGGACGATACTGGCTCTCAAGGCTCTGCATCTCGTCTTCAAGAAACGCCTCTGCCAGGTTTTGATCCAGGCATAGTCTTCCATTGTATTGGCCTTGTTGCCAGAGAATCTTATGTCGTTCAAATCTCCGTCCCTGAGATGCCCACATTGCCATCGACAGCCTGATATCGGCCCAAGTCTCTGCAATAGCCCAGTCAAGGATGTGCAAGACGCTTACTGGCTCGTAGGGTCCGATACTTTTACGGATGGCCATCTCAACCTCTTTCGGCAGGCAAAACACGACTGTCTGCCCTACGCCGAGCTTTCGCATCCTCATGCAAGCTACAGAATCATACGTTAGCATCTCTCGGTTTCTCATAAAGGCAATGTAGCATACCTTGCGTGAGCCTGTCCTTGGTCAACTTTGCTCCCAAGGTGACTGCCGCTCTGTGCGATGTCGGAAGGACCAAGTCCATGCCTCGTGTGTGGGATTGGTCCATGTATATCAAGCAGCGGTCGAGCTGTTTGCGGAATGGCGACGTCTGCAGCGGCTCGACGCGACCGTCCTCTCGTTCAACAACAATAAGTTCGTCCCCGGCACTGCAGAACACTGCGGCTTCCGTGCTGTCATCCATGAGCTGAAGCCACTCTTCGGCCACCTGCTGGTTTGTCATCTCCAAAAACTGGGCGCCGACGTCGAGAATAACCCTGGGAGTGGGCTCCAGCTTCGCTAATTCCTTTAATAGCTCCTTGCCGCCCGCAAGTCCTGTCCGCAATACCGTGTTCTGATCCGAAAGGAGGTTTTTCAAGATGAGGGCATTCGTGTGTACTTGGCTGTCAAGATCAACCTGCTCCATTCCGAGTGGGAGCAAGTGTCGAGAGTCAATCGTCCCCGAAAAGGCCGTAGTGGGATTCGCCTTTTGACGACCAATGTCCCAGCCCGAAGCACAAAGTCGTTTCGGGAAGCTTCTCATCTCTTTGGGAAACACGATGTGGGAAAGGAAGTAATCAGCGGCCGATTTCGAGTATCTCAGCATTGGGAACACCTCCCGAACGCATTGATGCTTGTCTCGGAGGTTCAAGCCTTCAAAAACGCGAAAGGACTCCGGCAGGCTTGGACAGTCCGACACCCATTGACTGTACTCATCTCCGGCTATCGCCTCCGACTTGGACAGCTGATCGAGACTCAACAACAGATCGTCGTCTGGGACGCCGCCGTAGTAGTAGCAAAGGCAGGTGAGAAGAATCTGTATGTCAGGATTACAGAAGTCGGAGGGTGACGGCCTGTCCTTGGCTCGATACGGCACCGCGAGTCTCGTGCTCGGCTTGCGGTCAGGATCCAACCCAAAATCCACAGTCCAACGCTTGCGACCAAAGACAAACCAGAGAAGACCCCCGGCCATGAGTCCGCGAAGGAGCAAGAGGCCGTTCTTTGTGGCCTCGGTCCAAAATTTCTCCTCGACAGATTTGACGACTGACTCCTCCACGGTCTTGCACGTCAAATATTGACAGAATTCTTTTCTGGTCGCTTCCGGCTGATGGCCGATCCTCAAGCCTAGAATCCCTTGCTGAGAGATGTTCTCAGCAATGCGACGACATAGCACGAGGCTGGCCTTCTCTTCCAGGAAGCGAATGCGTGGAAACCGGCCCCGATGCATGTCGTCGACTTCGATTGAGTTGGGCAACTCCCGCTCAACCTCCTTGGCGAACTTACTCACCAGTGCAAGTACTTGTTGACAGATTCCCCATCTATCAGGGGCAAACTCTACCGGTCGCTGATTGCCAATGGTATAGATGAGCTCAAATTTCGGCGAGAAATTCTCATCACTCTCGTCAATGATATCACGACCGTGCTTGTCCAGAAAATCGAGAGTTCTACCGAGTATTGAGCCCACTGCCTCGTCCTCTGGATTTCCAGACGTATGCTTGAGGATTGCCATGAGCTGCAAGGAGAGAATGTGCTCCGGCTGAACAACGAGGATACCACAATCCTCTCTGCAGGCCTTGCATATGCTCTCAATGGCAAGGGCTTCATCCTTTTCGAGTTTGATGGCTCGTGCAAATGGCAGATGGTAAAGTCGTCTCCCCAAAAGTCCTCCCACGGTCGGAGCCAAGGTCTCGAGCATCTGTCTCGACTGTGGCTTTGCTACAATGACTCTTGCCAGACGAGATCCGTCGGCGACGGCGGCCGCTACCATCGGCAGAATGACAGAGCTCTTCCCGCCTCCCATGTGAAGCTGAAACGAGGCATTTTTCCCGCCTGGAGGATTCTTCATATTCGCAGCCACCTCCTTCTGTTCGGGCCTAATTCGAATTCCTCGGTCAATCTCTAGTAAGAGAGCATCTAGGTCCTCGAATTCCCTCAGCGATTGGTGGTTGCGAATCTCCTGCACCAGGGCACTCTCATCGTTCGCCAGTCGGACCATCCTCTCGGCTTGTTGCAGTCCACGGAGACTGATGCCCAAGAGAACTATAAAGTCTCTCGCTTGTGGCGACAGGAGCTCCCGGTTGTGGATGTTCAGTTGCTCCAGAGCCGTGCTTATAGTGATTCGCGGCCAGTGATGAGTCGAGGCCACGATAGCCATTGAGGACAGTTGACCTGAGGACTGCGGCTGATGGCCTGCAACGCGTTGGAGATTGTTCCAGACCGTGTCGAACAGACGTTTACACGTAGAGAGGTGCCTATCCAGCAGCTTTTGCAAATCCTCACCACCAGTTGCGAGCTTGTGGTTTTGCAGCTGTTGGCTCTGAAGATACTCGAAACTTGTCCCAAGACTTTCTGCGTAAGAGTGTTCGCTTCTCTTCACTGCTCTTTCACCAACTGATTCCAAGAGACCGAAAAGTCGAGTATTGTCAACTTCGGGATTGTCCGGTTGCGATCCGATCAAGGCTCGATGCAGAGACGAAATTTCTTCAAGTGCCGGCATAATCTCACCTTCTGAAGCATTGATGGTCGCAGCCGTCGTACTCTCCAATGCTTTGTTGATAGTGACAAAGCGCTCGACATTCCTGGGGGCACGTAGAACTTGACGTGGGCTTTGAAACTCCAAATCGTCGGCGCGATTTCCCGTCTCCAGCCTCGTCAACCTGTCTTCAATCTCTTTGAGATACTTGTGGTAGGTAATGTTCTCGTGACACGCTTGAAAGATGGTTTGCAACGTTGTCGTGGCTTTTTGGCGATTGAAAAACTTCATGTACGGCCGGAAATCTCCCGGGCACGAAGGAGGCGTTCTGCGGTCCGGAGACCACTGTTTTACCACCTGCTTCATCAGTTCTTCAATTGCATTGTCACAGTTGCGTCGAAATGTATCTTTGCAATCTTTCAAGTTAGTCGCATCCCGAAGCAGATTGTGTTCATTGTCCATGGTCTCAAAGTCTTTTAATGCTTTCTTCAGTTCCCTTCGCATGATAAGTCTTTTTGGAGAGGTGCCCTGTTCAAGGTCGAATCGCGAGCCCTCGGGAATGTCGACCTCGCGGACCTCTGACGAGGACACCAGACCCAGTAACGCCCGAGTTAGAGGTGGAGAAGAGTGCTGAGCAAAGGCGATGGTCGCAAACCAGAGCATCACATGATGTCGATTGAGTTCTTCTCGAAAGCTGCGCTTATTGAAAGCGTGGTGGTACAGAAGCCATAAACTTGGGAAGATGCCTCTTGGATTTTCGAGCCATCTGGTGTCAAACCTGATACTCGAATCTGATCTGGAGAGGGTAGACGGAGGTCCGATCACGGGGCAGTGGCCAAAACACTTTTTCAATAAGTGATCGTTCTTGTTGCTCCTTGGTAGGTGCGTAAGAAGTCCTTTTCCAGGGTTCGCCAAAATTGAGCAGACCGTCAAGACGTTATTTGATCTTACCTCGAGACCTTCAAGTTCCCGGTAGTCGTACTCTCCGTCGTTCAAGAATGAGAGCCTCATGGAACTGAAGTTGCAGTTATAAAAGGTGGAAGCCCGGGCCGCAAATCTACTCAAGAGACCGCCATCTCCGAAGTTCAACTCCGGGATTTTTGTAGACACATCGGAATGCAAAAAACGTGTCTCAGTCGCCTGTTCGAAGATGGACGTAACAACCGTAAGGAAACCCGGATGCTGTGATAGAGGGCTTAATAGTCTGTCCCATCCGGCAATGATTTCGACTTTGTTCTCCTTATTCTTGGACTTTGGAAAGTGCCTTTTCGTCGTAAGTCCCGCGATCTTGCAAAGTGTATCGACGTTGTCGACTGTAAGAGAATCGAAGCTCGCGACTTCACCTCCTTGCAGGATTCGCAGTGCCTGTTCTGTCCCGGTCATATCCGTGAGAGGATCAGGCAGGCAGAAAGACGTCAAAGCGTGTAGATGAGCGAGAAGGATCTTGCTCTCAAGACTTCCATTGCCGACGAGCCTACCCAGGTGATTGTCCATCTGATAAGCCTGAAGCCTTTTAACAGTGGCAAAGTCGACCTGGATAGAAATGTGTCCAGGAAATGATTCTTTCTTGTACGTCGATCCTTCAGGAATGAGCACCATGCGAGAAGGCAGCAAAGAGGGAGACTCGCCTTCTTTGCGGAGCACCAGAAAATTGCGCAAGCCGACCAGGGTTCCTGCTTTTTGGTTGGTGTCAACCATCATTCCTCGGTATTGCCGGCATTTCCAGTGAGAAGAACCTATCTGCATGCTGAAGTCGAGGCTAAAACGCTGTATATGCACCTGAATCTCACTCTTGTGCGGCCGGTAGAAGACGTGGATGCCGTCAGGTTCTTCCAGGACGTTGAACAAAGCCACGGCTTCCTTTGCTGTCGGGCTAGAACAGCCGATCAACTGCAGACCCCCGCCATGTAGATGCCAGAATGAATTCGATTTCGTGAGTCTCAAGTTCGTCTCTTGAGCTTCCCAAGGGTTGCTCTTGGGGCGGAACTCAACGGTTCTGTCCTCGTGGCTGTAGAAATGGACATAGTCGGAGGAAAAGCTGCGAGGCAGGGATTCGTGAAAAACATGTGGAGGAATCAGATCAAAAATAGAACCGTTCGCTTCGGTTTGTAGCTTAAGATTTGCCATGCCATTGCTTGAAGAAGACTGCTTCAGATTCAGATAAACTTGATTGCCATGAATGCGGTTCCGTGTCTGGTATCGCATTCCTGTCCTCCGGCTGACAATAACTTCAGGTCGAGTGCCACCAAAAAGGGTCTTAAACGAACTATTAACCTCGTACGCCATGGGAAGGCGACTGGGGCTTAGTCCGTTAATCAGAAGCTCTCCCGTGAGCAGATTCAGATGAACACTGTCCTCGAACATGTCGTCCACTGTGGAAACCCAACATTGAGCTGCGGACTCCCACCGCTGTTGAGGCGGGAAATCAGCCGTCCAGACACGGGCCATGGCGCTGTTGAGGCTTTGGCTCTCGGCCAAGCTGCCCATCAGTGCAGGCAGAGCCCTCCGTGTCAGTCGCTTTGATCGAAATGTCAACGTTTGAAGTATGACATCACCACCCCTCGATTCAGAGCGTCTCTCATGAGCATGAATCAAACATTCATAGTAGACGGCCGCAGAGTCCGAGTCCCTGAGAATTTGCTCAAGATGCTCGCCATCAACGTCAAACGTCGATAAACAGACAAGTGCCACCTCTAGACTCCTCTCGAGATATTCGGATCTGACAGCGTTCTCCGTGGCGAACGAAGCTTTTTCTCGAAGATGATCTAGCCATCGTACAGTTGCGTGGCGAAACTCTGAAAGGAGTTCAAGACAAGACCGCTGTCTGCCAACGGGTCCCTGGGCCAGGATCCGTGTGGTGATCAACACAAATGCCCAGACGGCTCTGAAGTTCTGCCAGTTCGAGGCCACTCTCGAAAAACACGAACGCAGTTTAGACAGGGCTGCACTTGCGAATTCTTCGTCGGCCAGAAGTCGATGAGCTTCTCGCAGAGCATCTTCGAACGCCGCGCCAGTTTGTTCGGTTAATTGAAGCACAAAAGTGATTGTCTCCGCCTTCTTCTAGTCGACGGACGGCAAACTCAATTGTCGCAGAATATTGAGCCACCTGATGCGTGTCCCCCAAGATAAGGAACCAATCGCCCGAAACTCTTCCACAGAGAGGTGTTTCGGACATAAGTCTTGGGATGTGATGACGCTATTGGGCCTGGGCCCCTCTGGATGCACTCTGCTGCGCGTGAGGAAACTCTGAAGATGGACAGACCGTTCTGGAAGATTAAAGCGACACATTTTCGATATCGCATCGGTAGCTCTGAACCCGCTTATGAAGACGTCGGTGGATATATCGAAGAAACGCCACGTCATGGTACTTTCGGCGCATGCTAACGTCCGGTCCAAACCGGGAACAACTGCAATTTGAGGATGAGTTGTTGCTCTGGGGATGGAATCTGAAGCCAGAGATATAGTTTGATCCCGTGTATCCATGTCATGGAATTGTGTGAGACCCTGGTACGACGCCAGCTTGCAGCGCACAGCGTCTGACGATGGATGAGAAGGTTGCAACTGAAGAACGTCCCGCAGGAAATAAAGACTGCATTCCCGCCATGCTTGGAAAGCGGGGGGAATGGCCATCTCGAAAACAAGGGACAGCGAGAGATTGCGGTTTCGCGGCAGAGGATCTTCAAAGATATCCATTATCAGGCTGCTCGCTTCGCTTTTGCATTGGCATCTTGAGCAGTTTTCGAGATGATCAACGTCTTGGGGATCGAGATCCTCACTACAAGCAGTTGTCGTATACTCATTCATAAGCCGTTCGTGTTGGTAAAGAAGTTGATGCATCTCGTCCAACTTTTTGCTCTTCATCTGTAGCACATGACTTTCGATCTTGTTGAGAAGCTCCGAATGAGGAGGATAAGCGGCAGCGAAGCTTGTCGAAAAGCACTCCTTGCTGCCGATATTGAAGATGGCCGATTTGACGTTGCGGCAGCGATGGTTCATATTGTTGGTACGTTGTTTCAAGTAACGCTCGCAGTGAAACAAACGCTCCATTTGCGCATGAAGTCTAAAAATAAGATGTTGGAAAGCGTCGAGAGGCACGTCGTGATTGTATTCCGCCAGTAGCGGGATGACTTTGATCGCAGACTTGTCGCACGCGATCCATAGTTGAGCCACTGTCAAGATCATGACAGAGAGTCCCTCCGGATGACCAGCATAACTGGTTTTCGCCATCTCATGATAATTTTTGATTGCTCTCTTGATTTTTGTGCACGTCTCTTCTTCGGCAAAACGGTCGATCCACGAATCAAGGTATTTGCACACCCAGTGCTCAAACTCATTCAGGTTGTGCAACCTGTACTCGTCTGTGGTTCGTCCAATGGCCGCCAGGTCGGGGAACACGTCGGGACTGAAGAGAACGACTTGAGAAGACGGCTGGAAAGATCGATGACCTTCGTGACGCTGCTGGCCTGCGTTTGTCTCCAAAAATGAGTCCAAATCGGGCAAAGACAAGGCGGTGTCTTTGGCAACATCGTCTTCATTGAGCGGCGTCAATTCTAATTCACGAGACTGAGCGTCGATAATGTTGCTCCACCTCGACTCCAAAAGGCGAGTTGCCGCCGTTGTATAGAGAGCAACTGTAGACATGAAAGCTTCATTGTTGGTCAAGTCGAGTTTGACAAGGCGACGTGCAATTTTGGCGTTCATGACGTGGATGATGTCGCTCGCCAAGCCCTCTGAGGCTGCTTCTTTGAGAAGTCGTGCCATGTAGAAGACTAGGAATTTCTTGTAGAGATCATCGGAGGGCTTACCAGCAGACAGTTCCAAATGCAGGGCTACGCGGATGCACAACCATACTGGAGACCGCTTGAACGGACGACCTTGGGCCTCTCCCGAACAAACTTCTTCCCGAGTATTTTTCGAGATTCGCCTGTCACCAAACCTCTTGCCGTTGGCCTGCAGGTAGGGAAATAGCAGACGCATGACGAGATGTGGTGCTGTTGATTCGCCCACCATCTCGGCCTGGTTCATCTCGCTGACACGTTCAGCGCTCATCTTGCTGATGGTCGACGCCATGGCAGACCAAAAATCGGCGGAGATGAACGTTTCCCAGCTGATAGAGACGCTGATTTGAGGAAAACTGCGCCTCAAACGACCGACAGTAGTCACTATCTCTTCGCTGGGAGGCGTTAGCTCGAATGCTTCAAAGACGACGGATTGTTTCAATAAGGCTGGACGAATGATGATGGCAGCATTCTGTTCTCTGACGTGGATAAGGATGGCTGAAGCTAGACGATGGGTTAGCGATGACACACACTGATAGTGGAGAGCGGAAAAGGGAAAGACTCACATTCAGACGTGAAGCTGCGCAGTAACTTTCTCAGGCCAGCTTGGTCCACGTTCCTGTAGGGATCTGTTATCTTCTTGTGGTTGATAATCATGCGAGCGGCAGACAAAACCGTGCCTCGCTGATCATCTCCCACGAGCGGAGCGAAATCCTCCAGGGCAGATGAAATGGTATCGAGAATCAACGTGTTGGTTTCAGGTTCACTGAGGCGACCTGGGGGGAGCTTTGGGGGCAAGAAAATATGCTGAATAGCGTCGAACAGAGCCATGGCGATAGGAATTTTAGCATACCGTGGCCTGGTGGGAGAGAGAGGGTTGGAGGAGGAGGAGGGCAGAGGCGAAGAGGTGGGTGATTTTTGTGCGGGCAGTGAAAAAAAATTCTCGCCGGCGTTTGCAGTGAGGTAACAGAGGGGAGCTCTGGAGGAAAGGGGCACGTGATGACGACCACTTCACTGGAGAGCCTCATGGAAGGAGCTCGAAGCCTTTGCCCTTCTAGGTGTGTCTTTACTACTCGTTTCCGCGCCTGTGCTGGTCATAGATTGGCCTTTGGTCAGGCCAAGAGAGCATAACGCGTCGAAACTGCTCTGATGGGGTTCACTATCCAAGATCGACTTGCTGAGAGAAGCTTGATATGTACAGCTTCTCGAAAGAATGGCATCTATCTGCTCCAAACACTCAACTGCCTTCTACTATCCCCTTCCAGAGCAGCACCAGCCACACCGACTCACACATCACACCCATCCGAGCGGCGTCGATATATCAACTCACTCGCCGTGACGACCGATCCCGACTCGTCCGTATCACCGCACGCCCCTTTCGAGTCCCGAAAGTGCGTCGCGTGGGCGCAGCAACGCCCGTTCGGTCCTTGTTTCTCACAGCCGTCCTGTTGCCTTGCCTCCCAGTACGCTTTCGCGCTTTCTTTGGTAGCGAAGCTCTCCCCTTCTCTCCTGCAAACTCCATTCTGATCGCGAGTTTGTTCCCATCCGGTGCAACATCCCTTGCCGCTGCACCTTTCCGCTTTCTTTAGCGCAGCCAGAGAGGTGATGATGCCAAAGGGACACCAGCTTTCGGGTATGTAACCCCTGCACTGGGGCACTCCTTTCAGGTTTTCGGGTTCGACATTGTCAGGGGGGAGGATACCTGCTCTTCTTCCGCAGTGGCCGCTGATCGGTCGGCCTCGATGGTTGTAATTTACCATGGCGTATTCTATGCTGCAGCAGCCGCGGGAGTTGACATAGATTCGACCCCTGTAGCATCCGACTTCGTCTAGAGGAACGCGACCAGTAGCTGTTTTGACCTTTTCACTGCCGCACCTCGCTTCTTGAGGAAACACTGGGAGACGGACCCTGATTCCGTTGGTGCAGGTCATGACTTCTTCCGCTTTCTTGTAGCACGACCTGACCCCTGGAAGACGCTCGATAGAGCGCATGATGCCACATCGGATTGTGGTGATTTTGCCTCCATCGTCACGCTCGATCGTGGCATAATCAGGGGCGCAGCATTCTTCGCCCGAGGGAGAGACGTAGTAATAGCGATCTTCCTCGGACCGGGTTAGACAGCCACTTTCGAGTGCCTGTGTGAGGGCACCTGAAGCCAGCAAAGCTGTAGTGACCAAGGCTGATTGTGTGAGGAACATGTTTCTTAGAGGGTATGTGGGAGACGGGACGTGGGAAGACGCAGATTGGTTCCAACGCGGCTCGTTACTCGAGCAAGTCTTTACCTTGTCGAAAGTGCACTGCACCCTAAGCAGGTGAACAAACGTCCAGCACCAAACGAAATTCAGAAGAGGAATGAAATGAGTTTCGAGAACGAGACCGATTTCAGTGTCTCGGTATAAACATTTATATAGATGGACAGTCGGAAGAAAGAAAGAACTCTTTGGCTTTTTCGTATTCTTGCTAGAAACTACGTGATATCGGCGGAGGGAGAGGGAAAGCCAATAGTCAGTTTACACTTTGGCCACTCAGTATTTGGTAGCAACGAAGCGGCCAAGTTGCAATACAGAACCTCTTTAACTTGACATGATAGGCAAAACAGCAGCGCAGATCGGGCGATACGGTTTCAGATACCGAGGCTGTTCACTAGGTAGGTCGTAACAGATACGAAGTCGAAGCTTCTGACGACGCATCGGTAGAGTCTTCAAGATGGAGAGTCAACACTTCGATCGGTTGCGCCCGATTTGACGTGCTCTGTGATTCAAGTAAAGACTGTTAATCTAAAGTGATGATCTTTTATCTCTGCTACTTATAAGAATGAGCTTCTAATTCTCTGCCAGCTCAAGGTACGCTGATGCTCAAAAGCTTCCGTACGTCTAGTCCAAGAAAGTGTAGTACCACTTGCCGCCGTTCCCCCTTTCAACACGCCCATGACCTCCAAGTCGAAAGTTATTCTGGTTCTTCAAGTCATTTTTACCATCAGTTCCCATCCACTCCCAGTACTGGCCAGAGTTGTCAACCCAGTATTCACGGCCACCGCGTTTGACCCAGAAGCCACCATTCTGGAAATTCTGGTTATTGTGGATGATGTTGGAGTCGATTTCCGTCGAGACTTTGCCAATTTTATCTGGGATATTCTCTCTCACTGCTTTATCGCATACGCCAAATTTCCAGCAAACCAAACACTGGGCTTGGGCATTGCTCTGGAGAGCGTCGAGATCGCGCTTTTTATTAGGGCAGCATAGCATTTTGAGGCATGAAGCTGCCATTTCTTCGCGTTTGACGAGGCTCATGTTGTTGAAAGTTGCCTCGCCCGTGTGAGGGGCACCGATGCTGAGGCCTGCATGCGTGGCGATGAGAGCGAGAATGACTTGTGTCTTCATTTTGACAGTGTAGAGGGAGGATTGGGATTTTGATGCAGGATATAGTAGTGATGGTGTCGAATCTGGGTGGAGGTAGATGCAATAGCGATTCCAAGGGAAGGCGGATTTATGAGCATTTATAGATCACGATCTATGTAAGGTCACGATAGATAATATGAATGAGAATGTGATTAATGTTCCATCACTGGCGATCGTTATGTGATCCAATCAAGCCCTGTCAGTGGCGTCAATATAGCGATTGTTGTGTGATCCAATCAAGCCCTGTCAGTGGCGTCAAACACCATGGTTACCTACCTGTATGTGTGACGTACTGGATGTAGAGCCGAGAGTGAGAAGCTGATGGCCTTTATGATTTATCTAACAAGCATTTGTGTCTTTGCTATGACAATTGATGCATGTTTCTTCTTCTAGTTATTCGACAGCATCAAGTCAACGAAGAGCGCCTCGCTCAACCCCTTGTAGGAGCCAAAGAGATGAAGAAGTCAACATTTCACCAGGGCCAGCGCAACTACGCTTTGAGAGATTCGCAAGGTTATTCGTTGTTTAGACAAACTGGCTTCTTTTATTGCTGGTAGGTGACGTGCCGCTGTTTCATCCCAGAGACGAGACGCAGCAAAAAGAAAGGCCTTACGCCCTCTGGTCCCAATCATCGTAATCCAACGACCTGGTAAGATTGACCGTGCGTCTTTGCGCCCTACGATTTCGTTTCTGGTCCCAGACTGTCTGTGATGACGTCCGTCACAGTCGTAGACCTCTCCTTCATCACAGCCCTTGTCAGACAGACGATGTCGCTCAAGACCGGAACGCCAAAGGCAACTATAGCCAGCCAGAAAGTCACGGCGCCGTTCCATGCCAGTGGCCCATCCTTGACGAAGTGCATGCCAAAGCTAGGGATGAGAAAAGCAGGACCGATGATGTTGACGTAGGCCGCAGCCTTGGGGAAAACTGGCCGCGATCGAGTATTCTGCAGGATAGCATAGGCCAAGGCGTAACACTGAGCCATGAAGGTTGGCCAGGGAAGCATGAACGAGAACCAGAAGAAGTCGTTGAGGGCTTGCGTGGTCTCGGCAGGGCGTCCTAGACGATAGGGTATGACAGCGAGGAGCACACCTGGGAGAATGAATAAGCCATAGGCCATGGTGACACCGCAGCTCACTTGGATAATGACTGCTGCATCGTTCAAGTGAGGAATGCGCCTCATGTGAGAGGCAATAATCGCTGCGAGAACGATATAGAGTGTGCCCGTAGTGATGAACAGCACCGAGCCAGCTTGACAACCCTTTTCATGCGATTTATAATGTTGGACGGTTTGTTCTGCGTCCCATGATGGTGGAAATGGTGGGAAGAAACCACAGGCAGCTAAAGTTGTCAACGCCAATACCAAGGATAGGACGGCAGCTATGATGCACGTGAGTTCAAACTTGCGAGAAGACATGGTGGATACTGCATAATATAAGTGGGCAGTTCAAGACTAGGTTTTCCTTTAAGATTAGATTGGAGTCTGGGGATGCGGAGAGAAGGGAAAGGGGGGGGGGGGGGGGGGGAGGGGGAGGGGGAAGCGAGCCCCCAATTTGTAGGGGGGGGGGGGAGCCCCGGTGCGTGAATTCTTCCATTGTATGTACATACATAAGTGAAGAGCTGACACGGAGTTGCAGTAGGAAGGCGTGTGTATGTATGTATATACCTACATATATGGATGGACGGATGAAGCAGTCAACCGGTGCGGAAGTGAATTTGGCATGTCCTCTGCCTGAAAGAGCTGTTGTAGAACTGTACCAAGTATTGAGCATGGCCAGTACAGACTCAAAGCCTGAAAGACCCTCCTCCGGTAGAGGAGGGATGGGAATGCGTCATGATTTATAACTACAGGGATGCCTGCTCCGTTTCGCCTTTAGATTAGGTAGCTGACCACACCTCCTTGTTCATGCATCTCATTACAGCCTTTAAACCTACTACTATCTAGCTGCTATGCCAAGAAACACGGATTCTCAAGCAGTATAGGACTCGCTCGACCACCAGCACCCCGCAACTCCGTCTGCTCTCAACCTGGCGAGTTGTGCATATCTAAGTATGTACAAACACGGTTCAAGATCTCCATCTTAACCAAGTCATCCCGCTTCTGATTCCCCCACGAACAAAGCCGGAAGCATCTCATACACGTACTAGAGACTAGGATAGTCATGCTTCGTCCCGTCTTGGAAAACCCTCGACGCCAAGAGTGGAGGCACCTGTGTCAAGACTCAAGATGCCGGTCTCGAAGGCCCATTTTTGGGGGCTTTGCGCCGCGATAATGCATGCATACATAGCAGTCCATTAGGGCAGTCATATCATGGATTGGATCGACCGCCTTTCAATTCCTCATCTGCGGGTACATACATACGTTTGTCGGATCCTCTCCCTGACTTCTGTCTGTCTTTTCAGCAACGTCTTGGTGTTTCCCGCTTCTTCTCCCATCCATTCATGAAGCAGGCATCCTCCTGCTACCGTTCGGGCCAGCTACTTCGCCCGGAATGATCCCTTCTCTTCCCATCTCCACCAGTTCGAGCCGGATATCAGACCTGTTCAAGCTTCTCAAGCGGCTTCTCTCCTTTATCGTCGCCTATATATCGCCGCGGCTCTTCTTTCTGCTTCCCTCCTTTGTCCAACGCCGGCTCCGGCCCGACGCGTTTCCCCCGCGGCGACTCTATCCGACGTCATGGCTTGACGGCGTTCGCGGCGTGGCCGCTTTTATCGTCATCTTCCTCCATCATATCGGCGAGCACTTCAATTTCTTAGAGGAGCCGTACGGCTTCCAAGGCGAGAACCAAGTCACCTTGCCCATACAGCTACCTTTTATCCGCATCGTCTACGCCGGCAACGCCATGGTGCACATCTTCTTCATCATCTCCGGTTTCGCACTCTCGCTAAAGCCGCTTCGGCTGATTCACAGTGGCAACTATGATGCCGTCCTTCGCACCCTCGCCAGCAGCATCTTCCGTCGCGGATTTCGACTTTTCCTCCCTCTCGTCATCAACACCCTACCGCTGGCCATATTCGCTTGGCTTGGATGGATGAGGTCCGTCGAAGGCCTCCCAACCTTGACGGAGCAACTAGGTCGATGGGGCAAGGACATGTGGCAGGTTTTGTTCCTGAGGCCTTGGAACTGGGACGGCTTCGAATACATGCCATACAACTACGCGTTATGAACCATCGCCATCGAGTATTCGTGCTCGTTGTTTCTACTCATGGTCTTGCTTGTCTTTAGTAGACTTAGGACGCTTCTTCGATTTGCCTTGTTGCCCGTCCTGATCGCGATATGCTTCAAGGCCGGCCACTGGGGCATCGCCGAGTTTCTGGTAGGCATGGCCATGGCAGAAATACATCTGGTGCAGAAGAAATGGAGAGAACTACAAGACGGCCTGTCGAGAAACGAAGTCACAAGCCAGCCATCTGAGAGCTTTCCCTTAACCGACATGATGCAAGGCACCGACGACGATGATGTGGAATTGGCCGAGAGCTCACGCGTTGCCGAGAAACAGCAGCAGTTTTCATCATCAGCATTACGACAGTTGCTGAAGATATCCTTCAAGATACTCCTTCTGGCAAACTTCTGCATCGGCATCTTCATCGCCGGCTGGCCCTCTAGAGGCCCCGCCGAACAAGCACCGGGATTCGCAACCCTCCACGCGATGACGGCCGAGCCCTACCGAAGCGGCGGTGGCGGGGGGCCAATAAAATTTTGGCTCTTCTTTGGCGCCTTGCAGATCATGACGACGATGCAGCAGATGGCGTTCCTCCAGAGACCTTTCGTTACTCCATTGGCGCAGTATCTGGGCGATATAAGCTACGCCATGTACATGATGCACATTCCCTTTATACGTGAACCGGGTGTCGTGTGGACGTCGTATGTTTGGAGCTTCCTCGGCGGCACGGAGGGTGCTGGGGTTGTGAGAACCTTGCTTGCCTTGGTGCTGTCCTTTGTCGTGGTCATCATTCCCGTCATCTGGACAAGCGATATCTTCTGGCGGCTAGTAGACGTAAAAACCGTCCGGTTCTCTCACTGGCTCGAGAGGATGTGCGTGCGGGAATAGTAGTTGGGTTAGATGATATGGCTTGTTGGTATGATGATTGAACGAATACATGTGTGTAAGATAGAGGTTTTGATGAAGGATATTTTCACCATGTCCAGTACCTTTACTCAAGCTCAGTTGACTGATAACCTTGCCACAAGTAAAGGAAGAACTCTCCTCAAAACTGGATAGCTCTTTCGACGACATCAGAGTGAAGAAGTCCTTGTGTAAGTGGCGAGTACGTGTCAGCTGACAGGGGGGCAATTCGGGGAGCGGAAAGGGCTGAGAGGATAAAATAACTATTACATAGCAATTACCTACAGTGGTTCATACATCGTAAATTAATGAATGGTAGGCTGGATCTTGTTGTCTAGAATCTCTAACTGTACTATACATACATCATGAATCACGGACAGCACGTCCTCTACGCACATGTGTAAGAGAAACCTGGAAACACAACCGAACATAGGGATAGTCCCAGAAGGTCTGCCCGCAACCCGAGGACATCCAAACGCAGAGACCTACATAAAGGTAGCTAGCACAGCTTACGTCTGGTGTGTATGTAGGTGACGAATGCCATAGGTTGCTCAACTAGCCCGTTTAGACTATTACAGAAGGTAGTATTTGCTGTGCATGTTGAGTTGTTCCATGGTACACATGATGCTTTCTTGTCTCGTCTCTTAGAAGGAAGAAGCTAATGCTCCCTGAGACGTATGTAGTAATGAATGCGACCAAACCTTCCAAGTTCCAATAGGTAGGTAGATACTTGATTTAAGTTCTTCCTTCTCTGTAACTTGGCTCCCTTGGATGAACATCCATCTTGTTGACCAAGTTTGCACCGCCCTTCAGCTAACTTGGTGCCCTCTCTCCATCAACCACCCTCACATCATGACTTCTCAGAGACAGGAACTTCTCGAGAGCCTTGTAGGGCAGCCTGTTCACATCCCCGACCTTCGAGGTCTATTTTCAGAATGGCCCGCGGCGGTGAATCCGAATCTTGAAGACTTGAGGGCATTTGTTTCCTCGAGTCTCAAGAGGTATGTACAGAGTCAACCTTGTGGATCTACATGAGTCTCCGGCTGAGTCTTTTTTCTCTCGCAGCAAATTCGCGCAGAATTCAGCGCAGTACAAAACCCTAGATAAGATGGACATAGGGCTCCTTACGTCGGCAATGTGGCCCGATGCAAGCTTCAAAAGGGCTCGTGTCTTGTCGATTCTTGTTCTGTGGGTGCGTGTTATTGCAAATACCGTGTTTCATAACCTTTACTTTAACACTTGGAGAAGCTCTTTGCCTGGGACGACGGTAAGTCTCTGAAAGCATGGTCACCGGAGTCCTCGAGCTCTGGCTTCTTCTGAACCTCGACAGAAATGGACACCGAGATCGGACGACTAGCAGATGACTTTGAAGCGGCAGAGGCCTCTCGCCGGGAGTCGATTGACAAAATCTCACATTGCTTCCATCTAGGTAACTTCAGCGAGCAGCCTGTTCAGACCAACACGTTTCACGACTTCCTGACGACAATCGGCAACGCGGTCAACGACGATTATGGGATTGGTATCTTTGGACTCACTTATTGCACCTCTGTCGCTTGCTAATGAGTTATGCTAATGGGTTATATCGCTGTACAGACTTTCGAATGCTTCTCCTCTCCGAGTTCAAGTTCACGGCCGAATGTATCTCGACGGAGCAAAGACGTCGACTGAGTTCCATGCTTCCTACTCCTGAAGAGTACATAGCAACGAGAATGGGAACCAGCGGGTCCAACATAACGTCTTTGATGAATTGGTATGCTCCTCGTAGAGTCATCTACTTGCCTGCGGCTGAGAACATCTGTCTTGAACGCAGCTACGCAAGCGAGACGGTTCTGCCCTTGGAGGTTCTAACGGATCCGGACATGAAAGTCATACTGGATCAGGTGAATCTGATTCTGTGGACGTGAGTAAAAAGCCCCTGCTCTACAAGCAACGTCAAAGCTTACAAGCGTAGCACAAATGATCTTTATTCGCTTCGAAAGGAAATTGTAAGGCAGGAGTTACATGAGAAAGGCAAGTTATAACTGACGATGTCTACCTAGGGCGAGAAAGCTGTGGACAGTCTCGTTCCCTTGCTCTACAACCGAGGTGGAAACTTGGAAGCAGCAGTTTCACAAGTCGTTCATATTATGCAGGAGGCGATTCAGCGCCTGGACCGAGCCGCGACTAAGCTGGCTACAAAGTTCGCTGGTGACGAGACTGTTGCAGAGGGTTTTTCTCGTTACATCAATACGTGCCGGCAGAACTGTACGGGTAGTCTGTACTGGAGTGTGCGGACAGCACGTTATAGCCAGCCGAAATAGTTGTTGGTAGAGATGGTCTGCTCGAGTTGAATGAGATGGTTGAGTGCTTTTTACTTCATATTTCTCGTTGCAGTCAGACAATAAAGGGTAGCGTCTTCATCTGTTGCCTTGCATCGTTTCTTATAACACGGGTCTTGCAATTGTGAAGATTAGATGAGGGTAATGAGTGATTATCATCACTAGCACAGCAACAACCGCGTCAAGGTCGAATAGAGATTAGAAAAGAGCACTCAATTATGAACGTATAGGTAACTATAGCAAAGGGAATTGATATTCGAAACTTTGCCAGCGGCAACCCTATTCTACCTCCTCCTCTTCTCCTCCTATCAGTTCAGAAAGACCTCATAACCAAGTCCGAGACAAGTTACGTTTTAATCTTGTATTCCCGTCTAAACGAGCTGCTTATTTGATCCAAGTAATAGGTGCCAGCCGTGAGCTTAGCAACATCACCAACAGGTCGAAAGTCTTTCTGAGAGTACGCTTTCTCTCGAAGAAGACACGTCTGGTAACAAACTTGTCAACGACTCTAAGTCCTGTTCGTCTGATACTGATACTTACATCTTCATAGACTGAAGGAGAGGCAGGTAGACGATCAGCCAAGCGAGAGTCGAGTTCAAGAGCCTCGGATATCTCCGCGACGCTCTTCCGAATGCGAAAGGACATGAATGTCGACGTCAGACCTGAGCCGTAACTGAACAAGCCGACGCGCTTGCCACGAAGATCCTCACTGTTAGAAGCAGACGTCAAACTGGCCAGACCAGCCCACACGCTGGCGCAGTACATATTCCCACATTGAGTCGCCACCTGAAGCGATGGCTGCACCCGACTTCGGAACCTGTCTTCGCTTAGAGTCATAAAGGTCCTTTCCACCTGTTTGTCGGTTAGAGAGCTTTCGTAACTCATACTCCTCATGTAACGAGGAACGTCTGAGAAGATGGCGGCGTCTGGGTTTGCCAGGTAATCATGATATAGCAACCGAGCGTAAGACTTTTGTACGACTTTGCAGGTGGGAGCGTGAAAGATCATATAGTCGAACCGATCTATCCCGATACGAGGCTTTTCTTCCTTCCCTTTGCAACTCTTAGCCTCACGCTCGCAGTAGTTCTGATAAGAAGCGTCAAGGGCCCTGATATAGCAAAGGACAGAGTAATGAGCATCGAGAAAGCCGTACTCCATACTTGGATCAGGCTTATAAAAGTCGTAGACATGCTGCATGAAGGTTCCGCGCAGTCCAGGTTCTGCAACTATAGGAGCGTCAGGGCCGATCAGGAGAGCGATGGCACCGGCACCTCCCGCCGGTCGTGCGTTACCACAGGGGTAAACCGCTATATCGCTGGCGACGATGATGGCGTCACGCCCATCCCAGGCTGAGGATTCGATCCAGTTTAAGCTATTGAGCAACGCGTTTGTTCCACCGTAGCAGGCGTTCATAGTATCTGCCCCTTCGATGCTCGTGTTATTGCCGAATAATTGCATCAAGACGGTCTTCACCGACTTGGACTTGTCCAGACTTGTTTCGGTGCCTACCTCCAGACGACCAATTGAGCTGACGTCGATGTTGTATTTCTTCAAGAGGTTGGAAGTCACCGTCAACGCAAACGAGTAGACATCTAGGTAAGCGTCAGCAGTTGATTCGAGTGAAGGGGTGGCACAACAGGCTGAGACCTTCGAGATCGTCACAGAAGCTCATGTTTCTCTGACCAAGTCCAATCGTGTATTTGCCCGGGCTGGCACCAAAATGGGTCTCAAGGTCCGATTGGCAGACATACTGGTTGGAGATGGTCAGATGTTGATTTGCCGGATGTTGAGAGAGAATTGCTTCTCTAACTATCTACACGGTAGAGATTGAGGAACGGAGTAATGATGGACTTGGGGTTTACCTGTCTGGGAAAGTAAATCTCAATGGCTTTGATGCCAACGTTTGAAGGTCGCGGCATCATGTTAGACAATCTGATCAAGCCGGGGATAACTCTTGGCCATATGTCAATGTCTGCACGTATAGAATGATGGATAATTTCACTACTGCAAGCATGGAGAGCCTCTCACTTACGGTTTGAGAAGACGGTGAAAAAAGCGACTTGTCCAGTACAGCAGCCAAAGCCTTGAACTCTATCCTGGCTGGTAAGCTGAGAAGATGGTGCCGGATGTTCAAGAGAAAGGGGGGGCTTTCGATCAGCCGTGTACCAGTAGCTCTACGTATCGAAGTCAAAGCACATGTCTCTTAACCACAGCAGTACAGTACAAATGGAGTGATTACTAGAGTTGCCCGATGGGTCGTATTATCAACGTAAGAGTCAGTTCAGACCAAGGGTGCGTATACACTATCCAGATGACTGGGTTGGATGCAACCCTCGCTATGGACAGGGCAGCATGGAGGGCGGCACAGCAGAGGAGGGGTGTTGGTTCATGGGGAGCGGGGGAGAGAATCCTTCACTTGGGAATCGGGTTACTACAACGGTCGGTTCCATGAGTCGGCTATTAACGGAAGGGGACGAAAACATACCTCAAGCCTGAGTGAACTGTCGATTAACCCGATCCTATGTCTCGGGAACTTAGTCCTATGTGATATACATACGTGTATCTTTGGCAAGTTCCATGCATCACACATCTCCTCGTCCAGTTATATTCAAGTCCTTATCAGCCGTGATATACGCAACCGGTTCCTTTTCTAGCTAGGCGCCTTCTTAGTTGTCTTGATGAAACTATAGAATCGGGGCGTCTCGGTAATATCGCGTCGCCCGGTTTGACTTGCCGATTCCTTTCCTAGAGAAGCGCCTTCTTAGTTCTCTTGATGATACTACAGAATCAGGGCGTCCCGGTAATACCGCGTTCGCCCGGTTTGACTTGCCGGCACTGTCATGAGACCTTACTTCGTACGAGATGTGCCGTGACATGAAGTCGATGCTGCAGATGGCGGAACCGGAGTTCCGGTGTTACTGTAACGAGAAGATTTTGTGAGCGAACCCCGAAGGTATGCAGTTCACGAGTGTTGCGCACTTGGTTGTTGAAACTGGAAACTGCCATCATGATCTAGCCAACTGAATACGGACAGCAGTTGTTCAAGTACAATTTTTGTGTTGCAGTTCGCAGAGGATTCAACACGGGTGTCCTGTCTAGGTCTTAAGGACAATGATAGACATGTACAGGCAATTCACAGAAACAGGCTGAGAGTCGATATTCAGTGTAAATGAGTTTCTTCAGTATGTAATTTATATCAAGAACCTAATTGACAGAACAAGACTTGTCACGAGAGCTGATCAAGGCTCCGATTTACATGCGTCGGATCTCTTGCTGGTTGAGATGACGTTCAAGGTCACCATTCTCAAGGCTCTCCCACCATTCGAACAGCATGGACTTGCAAAACAGTCGAAACCAAGGCGTAAAGTCAGAAGCTGAGTCGTGAAGACGCTTCTTGAGCTCGTCGGCGCTGACATATGCTGTGTTTTTAACCTCGTTTGGGTTGACGTTGAGGTTGACGTTGGCCTTTATGATGAAAATGTGCGTAACTATAACCCAGTCAGTCACCCCAAGTCCGTACGTGATAGCGATCACAACCAGACATACTCTCATTCTCCCCCCAGATACCATCGCTAGCAGCCGTGTAATGCATACGCGTAAGGAAGTGAAACTCCTCCAGAGGAGCCTGCTCCTTGCCAATCCCCAACTCATGGTCGAGCTTTCTCTGCGCAGCACGTCTAGCTCCTTCAGTAGCCTTGGGAAGCGTAGAGCCCGTTTCGGTGGGGATAGCCAAGGGATGAGAGCAGACCGTATTACTCCATAGATCAGGAAACGTAATCTTCTCCGAGGCCCGTTGCTGAAGGAGAAGCTCGTTCTTTTCATTGAAGAGAATGACGGAAAAGGCTCGATGGGTGAGGCCTTCGTTGATGTTGGTCATGAGATGGCCTGTCAAGCTCTTAGTCACACGTCATGAAGAAGTTGTGCTTTAATGGTTTCTCATCGCACAAGATTTCTTGCTTAGGCTTCCTATTGGCGTGTCATCTTCGTCGACGACGATGCACATCTCGCCCATGAGCCTGATTTGCTCTTTATCATGGCCGGAGAATGCCTCTGAAGTCGTGTTCGTTTCAGGCAGTTGACTTGGAACGGATTCCGTCGTCAGGACCTGAGTCTCCGTAGCAGCTGACATTGTGATCCTGCTTCAAGTTCGACTGATGAAGATTGTGTTTCTCACTGCCTGAATGAAGTTGAAGAAGATCGATAACGTGTTGTAATCGACTTTGACTGGCAAAAGCCTGGGGCCGTCGAGGTGACAAGAAATACTACCTATGTTGGGTTGTAGACTCTGGTGTTCCGATACTTCCGCAACTCCTTCATGGGACGAGCTGGAGTTACACTGTCCTGAATACACCTCCCTGGTTGAGTCCAAGGGGTGTCAATTGCAACCCCCTTCCTGTGAATCTGTGCCGAACCGCTGGCATACAGTCAAACAGGTTTTCTCATGCAGCCTATCTATCTGTGGAACGCCAAGCGAAGCTCGAGATCCATAACACGTAGCTCACGTTGCACAGGGAGCCATAATGAACTGTTCAGGATTGGCTCATCTACGTTCCCAGTCATGTCACCCTCCCTTCAAGGGTTCTTCAGCATGTGGTGGTGTGAAAGTTTTCTCTCAATCTCCAACCAACCATCCCAATCTGTTCGTATGCTAAGCAGTATAACTCCTATTAAGTCGCATGTGCGAGCTCACCAGGTGACCAGTTACGAGCGCGCTACACGTCGAAAGTTCACCAGCCAGTGTCGCCGCAGCAATCACTCTCGCCAACGTCCGGGCGTTCTCCCCGACGTTATCAGGATCCGAGCCCTGAACTCCGAGAAGTCCAAGCATGGCTCCCTGGGCGTCTAACTTGGTGCCTCCACCCAAGGTGCCGAGTTCAAGGCTCGGCATTGTGACTGAAATGTGAAGAGCGTTCCCAACGCTGGGAACTGATCAGCCAGTATGTAACCTCACGATATCACGGAACATGGACTTACCTCTTCATCAGGGTTAGACAATTCGAACTGCCCACAACTTGTGCCGGATCTTGTCCCGTAGCGATATAGATTGCTGTGACGATATTGGCGGCATGAGTATTGAATCCGCCGATGGAACCAGCCATGGCCGAGCCAACCAGGTTCTTTGATACGTTCAGCTCTACCAGTGAGTTTGCATCGACCTTGAGGATCGTCTGCAAGACCTCGTTCGGGATAGTAGCTTCCGCAACGACGCTCTTCCCTCTGCCGTTGATCCAATTAATAGCAGCGCATTTCTTATCTACACAATAGTTGCCTGTTAGGGAGATGATTCTCATGTCTTGGAATCCACCGTCGGTCATCATCGTTCTCAGGGCGCACTCCACACCCTTGGACATCATATTCATGCCCATGGCATCACCAGTAGTTGCGTTGAAACGTGTGTATAGGCTAGTCCCGGCCATGATGGCCTTGACAGACTGTAGCCGGGCGAACCTGCTTGTCGACTCAAACGCCGTCTTCATCATCGCCTGACCATCCTCGGACTCTATCCAAGTCTTGGCATCACAAGCCCGTCGGACATTCGGAAACTCGACGCATGGACCGCGCGTCATGCCTTCTGCTGATAGGGCGGTGGACACGCCTCCTGCAAGGCAAACTGCTTTGCAGCCGCGATTGGTACTCGCCACTAACCCTCCCTCGGTGGTGGCCATCGGGATGATATAACGCTTGTTATCGACCAGAAGTGGCCCGGCGATTCCGACTGGTATAGGGACGTAACCGATGACGTTCTCACAACAGGCACCCAAGATACGGTTCCAATCATAGTTTTCGTAGGGAAGCTGGGAAAGACTCTCTGTCACTGATGTTTCACGCGCCTCGCACATCTTGGAGACGGCGATACGCCGAATTCTGACCGCCCTTGTGCAATCTTTGACGACTCTCTCTAGTAAGTGATGAGAGATGTTTTCTTGTTGGCAGTAAAGCACGATATCATCGTCTGACATTTCTGATAGCGGCTCTTCTGGGAATACTCTTTCGGGTTTTCCGTCCTTATCGTTGCTGGATTCGGCCATGATCGATACGAGTGCCAGTTGTCAATCACTTTCGTCTCGCCTGTTTCGGTGACAAACTGTCTTTACTCGGCTGTTTGTGATATACCTTTGAGGAACTTCCGTGGTAAACTAGGTAAGTCATTGTAACAACGCTCTCACTTTTATATTCAGAACTACATGTAGGCAAGAGAATACATGGTTGTTGTATCGGTGAATATCCCGGGACCAACTTTGGATTAGTATCACTTAATGGTTGGGGGATGTTCTCAACTTGAATGAGACAACTAAGCTAAACTACATGCACATACATATGCTGGCAAACTAGGAGACATCATTCCGTGTGCCACGATCCTACAACACGAGAGATAACATAGACTAATGCCTTCTTGTATTGGTTCGAAAGTCGAGGAGGATACAACTCATGTCTTCGAACCTTTGCATCTGCAACGGCCCTCGTTCGATGTGAAAGGGTTGCGCACGACGTGTTGCCCGACACACGTTGAGACTCGATAGAATGTGATTGTGATACGTATCACCCATCTATGAAACCTCATTTTTCCCAAGCGTCACGGCAAGACGACAGAAAGAAAGAGGGGTTTTGCCCCCACGGGATGAGCTTCTCTCCTGTCTGATCAGAAGTAGTGATTACCCGGTCATGACATTGTATTCCATGTTTGTCGATGCAACCTTGGGCGTGGCATTTCCGTCTACAGATGGGAAGCCGACAATTACCGAAACGAACTATAACAAGCCGCATTAATGAGTATCAGTGGGCTCCATCCACGTTTGTCAAGGAACCACGGATGCTGGGAGCGAAGGGTGCAGTTGATAGTGGCATCCACATCATTACCGAGAGTTACTATTAGGTTTACCTCCTGGACCAGTGTCGTGGAAGGATTCACTCTCTTATGCCGTTGGCAACGCCTTTACCGCAAGCATTATAGGCAGCTTTAACGCCGCGGTCTCACTAGAATCGATCTTCAAGCCGCTGCCTGATATATGTTATATCCGACCTAAACACCCTCTACCATATAAGCAGGGCGTTTGGTTCCCTGTCGAGGGTGCATCTAACGGATGTAAGGGGTGCGTCCAACCAAACACTCGTATTCCGCGAACATCAGGCTGGTTTCCATTCAGATTGGCCAGACATCGGATGCTACGGTTCACCCGTTCATGCATGTACGTATGTTTGGGCATGTATCTCACATTCCTCAATCACACCCTGCCCTACGTCTGTACAGCGGTTCATCTCGATACCTATAGTCCTAGGGTCCAGATAGGGTTGGATGTATTTAAGAACGACGCCTAACAAGCAGTCAAAGTCCTCTATACGTATTCGCCGAATCAATACTATTGCAAGCCTCGAAAAGCCATGGCTCTTTCAACCGCTAGAGAAAAGTTCCAGGCCATCTTTCCAAAGCTAGAGTCCGCTGTACTCGACCATGCAAAGTCGTACCAGCTAGACCTGTCAGAGCTGGAGAGGTTCAAACAGGTTGGTCAAGTTCGTCTCTCAGTAAATTCCGAAGATAACAACTCGAAACTCTTGACCCCCTTTTTCCCCTCTGGCAATAGAGCATCGAATTCAACTGCTCAGATGGAAAGTGTAACCGTGGACTCTCCGTGCTGGGGACAATGTCTCTGCTTCAGGATAGGCCGCTAGACGACTTGCAGTTCTTTCATGCCGCTGCCCTCGGCTGGATTTTGGAGCTCCTACACGGTTCTTTTATCATGCAGGACGATATCATGGACAAGAGCGTTACCCGTCGTGGCAAGCCTTGCTGGTATCGAGTAGAAGGCGTAGGCTTGAATGCTATCAACGACTCTATGGCGATACAGTCAGCAGTATATTATCTCCTAAGGGAGTTCTTCAGGTTTCATCCCTCATATGCAGAGATCGTCGAAACCTTTCTTGAAGCGCAGTTTAAGACGGAAATAGGCCAGCATAGCGACCTCCTTACTTCGCCTCAAGACGTCGTCAACCTCGACAAGTTCTCTCCGGAAAAGTACAGGCTGATCGCCGTCAACAAAACGGGCTACTCCTTCTTTCTCCCTGTCGCTCTATCGCTTCACTACTTCGAAATCGCGACGCCCAAGAACCTGAAGCAGACCGACGAGATCGTCGCCTTACTAACAGAGTATTTCCAAATTCAGGACGACTATCTCGACAACTTTGGCGCGCCTGAGACTATCGGGAAGATCGGCAACGACATTCGGGAAAATAAGTGCTCGTGGCTTATTGTTCAGGCTCTTCAAATCGCTACACCGGAGCAGCGCAGAATACTGGAAGAGAATTATGGACAGGATGACGCCGTGAAGGAGAAAGAGGTGAAGAAGCTTTACGACGAGATGAAACTTGAGCAGCGCTATAAAGAGTTTGAGGAGGAACGGGTTAAGCTTATCCGTGACATGATTGACGATGTTGATGAGCGAGAGGGACTGAAGAGGGAGGTCTTTACAGCGATGCTCTCGAAGATTTACAAGCGTAGCAAGTGAAGTACAGAGGGAGTGAGGCTGTGGAACTTGATACTTGGTTTGACAACATGAGAGAGCTTCATGAGAATCGAAGTGACCGAGTCCCAGTAACAGGAAGAATTGCAGGAGGTGGTGGTTGTGTATGTACATACACGTGGTGCATGCTGTGTATGTAGACGGAGAGCGTGGTAGCTTCAGCTTTGTCTTCTCTATTCGGCGTCCCGAGCATACCTAGGTATAGCAATATCTTACCCCGTTATAGGTCGATTATCTCTTTACTTGTTCATTGGTCATACTAGACGATATAGACGTGTGTCTAGACGGGAGCCTCCGGAGCGGGCCGGCCCCACCCGGGGACTCCTTCCGTGACACGGCCCCACCGTAATAGGTAGCCCGCTTTTCTTTTTACCTCAGGTCAAAGGCGGGCACACCGTTGGCTTCGGAACCTCTAGTATCCAAGCAGCGGAACAAGGTGTTGCCCACTGGAGAGATGAACCTGTGTGTCTTATTATCTATGCTGCTACGTTTACGGTATTACTAGGAGCAAACTCAAACCGCCTTCGGAGAGTCATCGAAAAGAGCGAATCCTGTTCAACCCAAGATATCACGATCATATAGCTCTTGACCCGTAAACAATGGCCATCTCGGCGATCCCATGACCTTTCCAGTACGATCAAGCAAAGCTTTCTAGCTCGTCATAAGGTTCACCATACAAGGGAAGAACAGAAACGTCTCGTAACACCTACCACCTCAGCCGCTCCATCTTCGCCGGACCTGATCTCGTCACACCCACCCGTTCGTGGCAAAGGTTCTTCTTTCCTTTAGAGGCAGGTCCTCAACAGATAGGAGGAGACATTCACGGGTCATCTTGCCATCACTTGCCATTCATCACGCCATCTCTCAAGGTGGAAGGCAGAGAGGTTCTTGGGAATGATGGGCTATGACGATGCACTCAGCTTCATGAGGGAGGGGGGGTGTTACCACGCTACGTGTTCGTGAAGATGGTCTACAGTTGATGTCTCACTGTTTTTGAACTCATAGATTCTGGAAATGTTGCCCTTCTTGGGTACATTTCTACAAGTGTCTGGACGGTTCGACACGTAATGACTGTTTCCCTTGAGATAGATCAGAGGAGGAGATGTGATTGTCGAGATACATATCTCAGCTTTGGATGCTTGTATATCATTACTTGTTTCCTGAGAGATGCAGTGTCTGGTGAAGTCGTCTTCGTCGTCTACATGCCTGGTCTTTCCATCTCGAACAAGCTATACGCCAAGATCAAGTAGGAGAAGAAGCCATCACCAAGATGGATTCGAAGCATCCTTTCCCAATGGATGACCTGATGCCCATTGCCATCGTTGGGATGGCTGGTAAATTTCCCGGAGAGGCTACAGACCCAGACAAGTTCTGGGAGATGCTGTGCAAAGGGAAAAGCGCCCTTTCCAAGGTCCCAGCAGATCGGTTCAATATCGATGCCTTCTATCATCCCTCTCCAGAGCATCATGGATCGACTAATGCTTACGGTGGGAACTTCCTACAACAAGACATTTCATGTTTTGATGCGCCTTTCTTCTCTATTACTCCAAAGGAGGCTCAAGCCATGGATCCTCAGCAAAGATTGGCTCTTGAAGTCGCTTACGAAGGGTTGGAGAATGGTGCGTATACAGTGAAAAAGGCATGATAGAAGTAATCGTCACGACATGTCTGATAATGGACAGCCGGTATGAGCATTCATACTGTTTCCGGGACTTCAATGGCGTGTTTCATGGCTGTATTTACAAGGGATTATGCAACATTAAGGGGTAAGATGGCTGCCTCTAGCTGCATTTCCTATCGATCTGACAGTTGGATTAGGCCACGATCCAGAGGAATACCCGTCAGTCTGTTCCTGCGTCGATCTATTGATCTTGAGGCTGAAGACAGGTCATGTTCCAGGGTCTACGACTTTACCGGCAATGCCATGTCCATGATATCCAATAGGATATCCTGGTTCTTCAACCTGCGTGGACCTAGCATCAGCCTGGACACGGCATGTTCGTCCTCACTTGTAGCGCTACACCTGGCCTGTCAGAGCCTCAGAAACGGCGAAGCTACATCGGTGAGTGATTCCGCAGTGTACTGACGAGGTAGCTACTTATCAAGAGACGTCTAGGCCATAGTCGGCGGTACGAATGCCATTCTGATGCCTGAGCTTCAGACGGCCATGTCTTCTCTGCATTTCCTTAGTCCGGATTGTAAGTCGATGGCTTTTGACCACAAGGCGAATGGCTATGCGCGTGGAGAGGGCGCTGCCGTGGTCGTCTTGAAGCCACTGTGTGATGCTTTGCGAGACGGGAACGTAATCCGAGCTGTGATTCGAGGCAGTGGTGTTAATCAAGATGGGAAAACGCCCGGTAGGTTCAGACAAGGAGCGTTCAGGGGCTCAACTTGCTAATCGAGAGCTGTCCAGGCATCACTGTGCCGTCTCTCAAGGCCCAGAAAGAGCTCATCGAAGCAACTTACGCAAACGCTGGCTTGAGCTTTCAAGACACTCTCTACGTCGAGGCACACGGAACAGGTATGTATATACCTCACCATGCTAGGCTGACCCCTGGAGTCTTCCAATGAGATGCTCGGCTACTGACCGACGATGGATACCAGGCACTGCAGTAGGCGACCCTATCGAGTGTAAGGCGATTGGTTCGACCATCGGGCAACTCCGGACAAGCGAAGCCCCCCTACTCGTAGGATCGGCCAAAACAAATATAGGCCATCTAGAAAGTGCCGCTGGACTTGCCGGCCTGATAAAGACGGTTTACATCTTAGAGAGAGGACTGATTCCACCCAGCCTCTGGTTCGAGAAGGCGAATCCAAGCATTCCGTTCCAGGAGCTGAACCTCAAGGCAAGTCGGAAACGGTTCATACTAGATCAGCAGCACGTTCTTGACGCTGACGTTTACTACGTAGGTTGCAACGGAGCTTCAGCCATGGCCTGTACGCGGGCTTCGAAGAGCCAGCGTAAACTCGTTCGGCTATGGCGGGACTAATGCTCATTGTGTTCTCGACGATGCCCTGCACTACCTTGAAGTCCGCGGCCTTCAGGGGCTTCACAACACGATACGGGACTGCAGGCTTACGAACGGGCAGCTTCTGAATAATGGAGAAGGTGAGCTGTTCATCAACGGCAACGGGAGATTACACAACGGCTACAGAGATGTCTATTCAACAGCCTTGAAGAACGGTAATGGAACCAACGGTAACGGAACCAACGGTAATGGAATCATCGGTAATGGCCAGCACTGCGTCAGTAAACTCCAGCGAATGAAGACGCAAACTCTCAAGCCTCAGCTGCTCGTCTGGTCATCCCACGACGAGCAAGGCATCGCACGAACGGCCAAAAGCCTGACATCCTACATACAAGCCCGAGATGACTGCCCTCAAGAAGAAGATGCCTTCATGAGGAGATTGGCCTTCACCTTGGCAGGCCCACGACAGGAATTCTCCTGGCGGTCTTTCGTCGTTGCTACAAGTTCCACCGAAGCTTGCTCAGCCTTGGAAAAGCATCCGAACGCAGTGTCGAAAATGCAGAGCCCGCCTGTGATTGCCTTCATCTTTACAGGCCAAGGGGCACAGTGGTTTGCCATGGGTCGTGAACTGCTCGTCTACGACGCTTTCTACGAGAGCCTCAGCGCTGCTGCTGCGTACTTTAAAGCCTCGGGCTCGGAATGGGATCTTATCGGTGAGGCGGAACCAACTGCTTCGTCGAGATAGTTGTTGTTACTGACGCGGACGGCATAGACGAGCTGTTGGCGGATGAGAGCGAGTCACGCATCAACGAGGCTATACTGAGCCATCCGGCATCTGCTTCTCTTCAAGTAGCGCTCGTTGATCTGCTTACGAGCTGGGGGGTGAAGCCATCAGTTGTCATCGGCCACTCCAGCGGAGAAGTTGGTGTGAGTTGTCTCGTGAAGACGTTCATAACCGTCGATCAGACCGCTAAACAAGTGATAACTCCAGGCTGCGTACGCGCGTCAAGCCATCACGAGAGAATCTGTATGGAAAGTCGCCTATCAACGGGGTCGCCTTGCCTGCGGAGTCAGGAGAGAAGGCGGGATGCTGGCAGTAGGTCTAGGAGAAGACGAAGCCAAGGCTATTCTCGACGAGAACGCACTTGAAGGCATCGTCGTCGCCTGCATCAACAGCCCCGTGAGCGTCACTCTATCCGGAGACGTAGCCGCCATCCTCCGCGTCAAGGCGCTGCTGGACGAACGCAAAGTCTTTAGCAGGAGGTTGGCCGTGACAACAGCCTATCACTCGCCTCACATGAACGACATAGCTGAAGAGTATCGTGAGGCTCTGGGGGAGTTGACTGCTGTTCCGTCCGCGGAGGAAGAGGACGTGAAGATGTTCTCTTCCGTGACGGGGGGTCTCATCGAGCCTTCGACTCTGGCGAATCCTTCCCATTGGGTGTCGAATATGCTGAGACCAGTCAAGTTTCTACAAGCTATCGAGGCTGCTTTGAACTACATACCAGGAGAGAAGTCGTCGAGAAGGGGGAGTGAAGCGTTCAACCTCATGGTTGAGATTGGACCACATTCAGCGTTACAGATGCCTCTGAAGCAAATCCTGGCTGTCAACGGCAAAGACAACGCCGTCAAATACACAACCATGCTGACGAGAAAGCATGATGCTACGAAGACGGCATTGAACGCAATGGGATACTTGTACCAGCACGGATACAAGGTCGATATTCACAAGGTCAACCGTCCTTCTGAAGCCGATGGCAAACTCGTCCCTCTCGTCGACATGCCCCCCTACGCCTGGAACCACGAGCACAGATACTGGAGCGAATCAGCACTTGTCCGCGCCTTTCGCACCCGCAAACACCCTCGTCACGACCTTGTCGGTCACCCAGACGAACACTCGACCTCTCAGGAGCCAAGCTGGAGGAACTTGATCAGGGTTTCTGAACTCCCTTGGCTCGAGCACCATCGAGTACAGTCTACCGTCTTGTATCCCTTTTCCGGCATGATCATCATGGCGATTGAAGCTGTGCGGCAAGTCGACGATGGTCAGGGGGGGATAAAGGGGTATCGCTTGCGGGACGTGTCTGTCGATACTGCGATGATTATCGCCGGTGACGCGGCTGTGGAAACAAAGGTTCAGTTACGGCCTTGGCGAAGGGGTGAATCGTCGTGGAAGCAGTTTGGTGTCTTCAGTCGGAATCATCAGCATGGGACTTGGACGCAACATTGTCAGGGCTTCATCTCGGTTTCCTATCAGTTGTCTTCCTCTGATAGGGAAAGGGTTGCGTGGCATCGTCGTGAAGCGGCTGAGATGAGCAACAGAGGACTCGATGATAAGGATCCGGGAGAGTTATATCACTCGGTAAGTGAGAGAAAACGACTCTGCTATAGCCTTTGATCTGCTATAGCGTTTGAGAGAAACCTCATGTTAACCTCCTCCTCCTCCTTCTAGTGGAACGACCTCGGCCTACAATGGACCGACTCATTCCAAAGCATCGTCCAACTCAGGTCCGGAAACCACGAAGCACGTTTCACCATCAGAATCCCAGACACAAAAGCCTACATGCCAGAACAGTTCCAACACGAGCACGTAATCCACCCAACCACCCTCGACGGCGTGCTCCAAACCATCCTACCAGCATGCTCAACGCGGGAAACGCCCCTGTCGAAAGGTCAAGTGCCGCGCTTCGTCCAAGGCGCGTACGTATCTCACCAGATGATGACCAAGTCACCAGGCGACGAACTCGAAGGCTACTCTCGTTTCGACCCTTCTCGATCAGAGGGCACGATTGTAGCTTTCGATGATGACTTGAATGAGATTCTGGTCGCGTTCGAGGGCATCAGGTTGGCTGGTATAAGTCAAGAAGCCAGTTTGTCAGAGCAGGATCTGTCTTCGGCTTGGGGCCTTGAATGGGGCTTGGACGTTGAAGCCATGTCTGACGAGTCTCTGGAGCAGTTTCTCAGGGCTGCTGTTGATGCCGTGCCAGAAACTGCCGAAGCCGTGATCCATGACTTGGAGTTGGCGTCCTTTATCATCTGCAAACGCATCTTTTGTCGCTTCTCCGTGGGAGAAGATCACTCCTTCGCTGCTCACCATTCGTTGTTCTTAGAGTACATCAAGAGGCAGTGTAACCTCGCCGAGGAAGGCAAACTACTCTGCCAACCAGCTCTCAACAGTCCCGACAACTGGCTTCTCATGAAAGACGAAGCCGAAGACAAGGCTCTCAACCGAGCCTTCACCACCTCCATCGACGGTCGTTTGCTAAGCCGCGTTGCAGGCTCACTCGTCCAAGTCTTCAAGGGCGAGCTTGAGCCTTTACAGGTTCTACGCCAAGACGACTTGCTCACCGAGTACTACCGAAGCTGCATCGGCATCGACAAGATGAACGCCGCTCTCTCACACTTCGTCAAGAACCTATCGCATAAGAGGCCGCTGAGAATAATAGAGGTAGGGGCTGGAACGGGTGGCACGACACTCGCTGTGTTGTCAGCCTTTGGATCGAGGCGAGATGCAGCTTCGCGACTGCAGCTGTATAGTTACACTGATATCAGCAGTGGATTCTTCGAGGATGCGGCTGGCACTTTGGATGGCTACTCGCAGCTGATTGACTTTAGCGTCTTGGATATCGAGAAAGACCCTGAGACTCAGGGGTTTGAGCTCGGGTCTTATGATCTGGTGCTTGCTACCAAGGTGCTTCACGCCTGTGGCTCGATTGAACGATGCCTTCATCACTGTAGAAAGTTGCTGAAGCCGTGAGACTTTTCCTCCTCTGTTTCCTCTCTTCTTCCCCCTCTTCTTCTCTGCTGACCATGCAACATCATCATCAGAGATGGCTACTTGGCTCTTGTGGAACTCACTTCGACAACGGCACGAACGCCAATGATCTTTGGCATGTTGAGCGGCTGGTGGTTTGGTGAGTTCTCTTTGGTTACGTCGTTTCCAGCTTCTCTCTAACACTTGCTTCAGGAGAGAATGATGGTCGGAAATGGGGACCGAGGTTGTCTGAAGAGGAATGGGACTCTCACCTTCGCAAACAGGGGTTCGAAGAAGGCCTCTCTGTTTCCATTCGTGATGATGACAGGGACTGCTTCTCGCACACGTTGATGATCTCACGGGCTTGCTCTCCGGTCATCTCTCATGACAAGCTGAGCAATAGCAGCAGCAGCAGCATGTTCATCGTCCGCGCCCCGGGAAAAGGGGAAGATGACGAATCTGCATCTTCTCAACTTGCCCGTGCAGTCATCCATGAAGGCCTTCAAGTGCAGCAAATCTCAATCACGGATATCCCCGAAAACGGTCTAGGTAACAAGCATTGCGTGGTAACTCTCGAACTAGACGGTCTATTCTTACAGAACACGTCCGAGTCTGAGTTCTCCACGATCAAGAAGTTGCTGCTTGACTCCGCCAGCACCTTGTGGTTAACCAGGGAGGCAACAGTGAACGACAGCAACCCAGAAGCAAACCTCATAACTGGTCTGGCTCGAGTCGTCAGAAAGGAATATCCGGAAACTCAACTGACGATACTGGATCTCGATGACGCCAAGGCCAGCCACGGAGAAGCAACTTGGTCTGCCGTAGCTCGGATCCTTCGTTTCCGATCGGCGCAATACGAGACGGAGAGTGAGATGGCTTTGCGGAACGGTAACGTCTTTGTTCCACGCTTTCATCAACAGGAGACGTCACCTCAAACGCATTCCGAGTCTGCAATCGTCCGTATCAGCGTTGAAGAGACTGGAAATGCCTTTGCTCTCCAAGAACAGAGTCCAGACAACAAAGCTGCATCACTTCACTTCACCGAATGCAACGACTTTCCTTTCCCTCTCGGTTCCAAAGACGTCGAGATAAAAGTCAAAGCCGTGGAACTAAACCAGCGAGATTCCGCTGTTACATCTCTTCAATGCAGTGGCATCGTCAGACGCACAGGACAAGCAGTGACGCAATTCAAGACCGGAGACCGCGTCTTAACTTACCGACCAGCCTCGTGCCGGACTCATGTTCGCAACGCAGAGACCCTGGTGCACAAGATTCCAGACTCGATCAGCTTCGAGAAGGCAGCCGGTCTTCTCTGCACTTACATGGCAGCGCGTTACGCCCTGCATGACATCGGCCATCTACAGCCAGGCGAGAGCATCTTGATCTTCGCGGCTGCGAGGGACGTTGCCGAAGCAGCCTTCATCCTAGCACGGCAGATGGGCGCTGAGACGTTTGTTGCCGTTGCTGATCCGGGCTTGAAACGGCTTCTCATCGACGAATCGGGTGTTTCCGAGGATCGTGTGTTTTGCAGCTTTCAGCACCGACTTGCAGCTGATATTGGTAAGATGACGGGCGGAAAGGGAGTTGATGTCATCCTGAGCATGAGCCGAGGCCATCCTCTTGACAACGTATTACATTGCATCCAGCCGTTTGGCCGCTTCGTTGAAGTAGGAGGCATCGGTGAGTCTTGTTCGAGGTAACGGTTGACGTGAACAGTTGAGTCTCACAGCATAACACAGGGTCTGAGAGCAGCGACGTCCAGCTCTTCTCCGAAAGCGTCGTCTTCGCCAGTGTCAACATGGAATCTCTCGCCTCTACGAAATCACCTGTTCTTCACGACACGGTCACGAGCATCATGGGATACATCGACGGCGGTATCGTTGACGTGCCTGAATCGTTCAGGGTGGTTCCCTTCTCGCGGTGTGACGAGGCGCTTGACCTTCTCCGGGATAAAGAGAGGGTGATACTGAGCATGGATGATGACGGTCTCTTGCCGGTGAGTGCAATGTGAAGTTTGAGTTGAGAGAGTAAGGCTCATTGTTTCTGCTCATCAGGTGATGCCTTCGAAGCATCGTCCACTGATGCTCGTTCCCGACGCAACGTACATGATCTGTACCGGACAGGATACTGCCAATTTCGCTCCTCCCTTGATCTCGTTCATGACCTCAAAGGGAGCTACAAATATCGTCTTGGTAGAGAATGGTCATCACGGGGATGGCTTACAGCTTCTCCCTCAGTTTCAGGGTGCAGGGCTCAACTCTAGAGTTATCAACTGCGACCTCAGCAACGCTTCAGAGTTCCAACTAGCTCTGGATGATTTGGAACGCTCTTGGCCTCCTATAAAAGGCTTGATAATGCTTGATTCTCAGGCAGAGGTATGACGCTGGCTTATTCTTCATCAAGGGTGAGCTGTATATTGACTGGGAGAATAGCAGTCAACTTCGTTTGAGAATATGTCGGCTAAACACTTTCATATGATGGCCACTCCCATGATCAAGGCAACGGGAAATCTTCATTACTTGCTCCCCAAAGCTCTAGACTTCTTCATCATTCTTTCGTCCATGACCGAAGTGATGGGATCCAAGAGCCACGGAGGTAATGATATAGGCAAGCTAGCCCGTCCCCCTTTCTCCAACTCGGATTCTTTCCACTGACCAACTCAGCGTACGCGTTTCAATCTTCTATAACGAGGCACCGACAAGCCATGGGTTTAGCAGGAACTCACATATCCTTCGAATCCACACCCAACCACGTCACCAACGGCAACCCGAGCAAAGGGCGTGTTCAAGTCTCCAGCGCGGATATGCTAGCAGCAGTAGAGATGGTCATGAGAAGCCCAGCGTCATCTCCGGCCGAGGTCGTCATCTACACGCCAGCAGAGAATAACAACACTCACCAAGTCTCCCATCCTAACGAGGCGCGCTACACATTTATCCAAGCCAAAGGAGAAGAACAAACCCAATCAAAAAGCTCCCTCACGAACTCTTCATCGTCTCCGTCATGCGAGTTAGGAGTAGAGCTATCATCAGCTCAGACAACTCACGAGGCGAAAGCCATCATCCTCTCCAGACTAGTCAGCAAACTAGCCAGGTTAATCATGATGGACGAGAAGGAGATGGACGTAGAGAAGGCAGCGAGCTCGTATCACATCGACAGCCTCATGGCCATCGAGATTCGAATGTGGGCTCTGAAGCAGGTCGGGAGTGACGTTTCGGTCTTTGAGATTCTGAGCAACGAGCCGCTTGTGGAACTGGCTTCGAGGATTACCGCTAGGTCGTCTTTGGTTCCGGAGCGGGTGAGGCTGTGATGATGATACACGTTATAAGCATGTGATGAAGGAAACAGGGTCCTTTTCTTAAAACCTGCTGCTGTTAATAGCTTTCCCTTTAAAAGGAATGAAATGAATACCAAGTTTGAGTTTACGACGGTTGTGAAAAGGGGGGTTTGCAACAGTTAATCAGCGGCCACTTCTCAACCATAGACTCTCTGTCACGACCACACAGTTAGAGAGCGACCCTCTTCTCTCTTCATCGAGTATGTTCCTGTCACTCCATCTTCCCATGTAAGTGTAAACCCACCTACCTAAACAAGGTCAGGGCAAGCCAGTCAAACCTCTTCATCACATCCATCCATCCATCAACATATCTGAAACAGGGCAGTTTCGCTTCACCCATAAGCAAGAAACTCTCTCGAAGCAAATCAAGTCACTCTCAAAAGAGAACTTGACAAAGACCATGGCCATTAGTCAAGTGAAGAGAAGAAATAGGCCATCATGAGACACGTGCTTCACGCTCTTAATGTAGGAGTTTGACCTTATAGAGAGCTATTAATACGAACATATCAGATCATCAACTCAATAATCACGCACAGACTCACGCATCCATATACATACGCACAGTCAGGGCCTCGAAGAAAACCTCCCCTTCCACCCATTCAACTCCAACCACTCTCAAAGAAACCCCCTTTTCCCCTTCCCATCCTTCCTCAAAACACACCTACACAACCAGCCAAAAATAACAAGGCTTCATAAACGAAAAAGACAAGAAAATTCCAATCAATCTTCTTCCACCTTCTTTCTTCCGACTCCCGGTCTGCCAAGGCTTTTTACCCCCCCCGGGCTCCGGGTCCGAAACTGCTTCGTCCGTCTTCCGAGCCGATCAGACGCGGCTCAAAACGTGGGGTTTATAGAGAAAAATCCTTATTCCCATTTTCCCTCTCTGATAGCCCTTTTTCTTTTATCCTATCGTAGGTCTAGAAATCACTGTCTTTGCGGCATTTTTTCTCCCCCGGCCGTCTCTTCATCATATGTATAAGATGGACGATATATATATGTAGTTCCCTCGGAGAATTCTTTCAATGCTTGACTGAGACTTGATAATGCAGACGATATATAAACCCACCTATGTATATCCATCTCAACTCTCGTCATCAGCACATATATACATATACATAGTATTCTTCGGATAGAGCCAATGAACTACATTCTCTCTTCAACTGAACCGCCCAAATTCCAGAACCGTTTCGTCGCATGTGACCCCCCCTTTCCCGTCTCATCTTGACTCCCTACTCGACAAGCAACTCGGCTTCGCCCTCCGTCTATTCATGCCGTTTAACGCATACAAGGTGAATCTCAAGGGGGCTCCGATTTGTAACTATTTTGATAGAGTTCGTTAGAGATGGTATGATAGACAGGACAACTCTCCGTCTCGACAACTGCCTACAGCCATGTCAGGTAAACCCTTTGATCCCTATTAAAACGACTTCCCGTTCATCTTCTGTTGCTTCTCCTGCTTCTCCTTTCTCCCACCAGGCGTCTTTTCCATTTCTTCACTTCCTTTCTCATACGACCAGGCGTCGTTTCCCCCCCTTTTTTTTTACTATCGACTTTTCCTAGACTAATACTTACCGTCGTCTAATTCTTTTACTATTAAGCCTTTGAAACCGTCATCGACGCTCTCTCCTATCAAATACTACCAGTCTATTGTCCATCATCATCATGGTTTGCCTCGCAGCAGCTGTCTCTCTGACTTGTAAGACACTCCCAAGCCGTCCCTACTACTCACCCACGAACCAACTCTTCCGCTAAATCGCTAACTCCTCTTCCAAACAGTCGTCACTTCCATCCTCGCCCTGCAGAACAACCCACAAAGCAACACTCTTTACACCAAAAGGGACGATGACCATCACTATCTCAAGTCTCGTGACATTGCCTACGACGAATCTCTCTTGAAGGCCCGACAGGCTCCTCCTCCCCCTCCTCCTCCCCCGGCTCCTCCAGCTGAGAACCCAGCCGAAGCTGCCGAGGCAAAGGAGGGAGCAGAGGCCGCAGAAGGTGGAAAAGAAGGACCGGAAGCAGAGGCTGCAAGGGGTGGCAAGAAAGGCGGCGAAGAAGAAGGAGGTGAAGAAGGAGAGGGCGAGGAAGGCGAGGAGGGTGAAGAGGGTGAAGAGGGAGAAGAGGGTGAAGAGGGTGAAGCGGAAGAAGGAGAGGAAGAGATCATCGAACTACAGGAAGAAATCAACAAAGCCGCCAAGGAACGTGACCTAGAGGCCCAGAAGAAGGCCATGGAAAGGCTCCTCCGGAACATCGAAGGCGGGAAGAAGGGTGAAGAAGAAGAAGAAGGCGAAGAAGGCGAAGAAGGCGAGGAGGGCGGCGAGGAGGAAGAGGGCGCAGCCAAGGGGGGGAAGAAGGGCGGAGCAGAAGCAGAGGGTGCCGAAGGTGCCAAAAAGGAGGGAGCTGAGGGTGCGAAGAAAGGAGGAGAAGCTGAAGGAGCAAAGAAAGGAGGAGAAGCAGAGGGTGCGAAGAAAGGAGGAGAAGCTGAAGGAGCAAAGAAAGGGGGAGAGGCAGAGGGTGCCAAGAAGGGGGGTGCCGAGGGTGCAAAGAAAGGGGGAGAAGCTGAGGGTGCCAAAGGCGGTGCCGAGGGTGCGAAGAAAGGAGGAGAAGCCGAAGGAGCCAAGAAAGGAGGAGAAGCCGAAGGAGCCAAGAAAGGAGGAGAAGCCGAAGGGGCAAAGAAAGGAGGAGAAGCCGAAGGGGCAAAGAAAGAGGGAGCTGAGGGAGCCGAAGGCGCCAAAGAAGAAGCCGACAAAGCCGGCGAGGAAAACGCCGCCGCCGCTCCGGCCCCCGCGCCGCCCGCTCCGGCCAAGGTCCGAAGGTCGTTTGTTGCCTAGGAGGGAGGCGGAGCAGTGGCTGGGCGGTATCTGTATATAAAGCGCTGACAACATCTTGACCTTCATCAGTATCAACGTGTGTGTGTTTGTATGCCTGTCCATGGTAACTCTCAACTCGACTCTCTCGATTGCTGCAGTAACTGATATCAGCATCTGGTAAACGTGAGCATCATGGTCCACACATTCTGACCCATACCTACCTGCCTACCTTTGCCAACTTCTCTTCTCGACCAGCAGACCCCTCTCACAAGACTCGCCATATAACAAAGTCTCACTCATCCCATCAACCCGCGATACCTTCATCAACACAAGCCCTCTCGCACACTAACCAGTCAAGTCTTCATTCAGCACCCAGCACGCTATATATATATGTTTGAATGTAAGATGCTCCAAAGCCTCACGATGCTATACAATGCAAGCATCCCCCACCGTCTAGGCGGCGCTACAACAAGTGAGGTCCCCAAAAAAGAAAAACTCCCGACACGTTCCGAGCCGCTGTCATGCACATCATTGAGTCTTCTATTCCGCCCCCGGCAGCCGTATCGTCGGCGTCGCCTGTCCCGTCGCACCGACCCCAGCGGCAACCGTCTCTTCATCCGCAAAGCCACCATCCAGCTCGACCCGGCCATCGAGAGCCATGCCGAGAACGGGACCCGCTCTGGTCGAAGCCATGGCATCCATCTGCCACTGCAACTCCTCCTGCTCCAGGATCTGCGGATTCTTCAGGGCGGACCCTGCCGCCGCCCCCGCCGCCGGGATGTGAGGACCTGAACTACGGTTACTACCCGTAGACGCCCTGTTGGACTCGTTGTTTCCAGCCGTCTCGCCGGCGGCGGCTGTCGTCTCGCCAATGGCCGCCGGGTCGAGATCCCGGATGGCGAACTGCGCGAGGGTTCGCAGTTTGCGTGTCACCCATCCGGCCAATATCTTGCCGCGCTGCTTCTCGCCTAACCTGGAACGAGGAAAGTCGCCCCTGCTGACGAATGCGACGATGTCAACGATAATCTGGTGCTCGTTGAGGATGGCATTGACTATCACCGGCACGATGGATGCAAGGTACGGCTTGCGGCTGACTTCAACCAGGACGACGACGAGGCCCCCGGCCTGGAAGACGGCGCTATGGGGAGGGTCAGCAGACGACGAGATAGAAGAAAGGGAGGTGAAGAGAGGGGCAGAAAAGAGACAGTAAAGGGACAACAAAGAAAGAAGAAAGAACAAGGAAACGAAGGCTGAAAGAAAGAAAGGGGGGTCGAAGGGGGGTTGAAGGGGGGGGGTTCTCCTCACCAGCCTCCAGCCACAATATTGCGATGCGACCGCTCCACAGAGTACTCGATATCCATCGGAAAGTGGCTCAAGCCGTTAATCTCAAACGTCTCCCCAATGCTCCCGAGAACAAAGAGCACCTGCATGTCGACAAGCGCGCCGCCCGGTCCGATAGGCCTGCTCACGTTATGTAGAAAGCCGAGGTCGCCGGTGCGGATAAAGGATACGGTAGGGTCCCCGTCGACGGTCCGACCATCAAACCGCTCCGCGTCAAAGACGTCCTTGGAACCGTAAAACGACTTGACGCATGCCTCCGAGTCTACCCAGATCTCGCCGTACTCGCCGTCCAGGCAGTGAGCCCTGCTCTCGGGGTTGACGATGGCTATCTGAGTCGACACCGGTACCATGCCCGAGTCCTGCACCAGCAGCGCCTTGGGCTCCGTGTCTGGATCGACTGGCACCACGAGACCGCGGCGCAGAGCCTTGGAGTCGAGCCACAGCTCGATCGGCTCGATACACATGTAGGAGCGCGAGGCGATCATGGGGTTGAGCACATGCGAGTAGACCGTGTTGATGGCGGTGCGGTCCAGGCCGACGCCGGCAAAGTGCAGGCGGACCTTTTGGAAGACGTCGACGCGAGGCCGTCCGTCGGCCGTAATCATCATGTTTTTGAGCTCGTGCAGGGCAAAGCCCTTGGCCGGCATGGCGACCATGGCGTGGTCGAGCATCTGCGGCGTCGCGTACGTGTCCTTGATCTTATAGCGCGACAACGTAACGAACAGCGACATGGGATTCTGTGCGAACTCGACTGGTGACAGGAGATAGGTGGGCGTGCCGATATAGATGCCCATGAGGCACGTGTGGATGAATCCCAGACCCGTCGTGCTCCGTACGCAGCCGAGGACGGGCCGCGAGCTCGTCATCTGGCACGTCTCCTTCTGCACCTTGCACATGCCCATGAGGGTGTCGTGGCCAAGCTGGACCGCGATGCGCCGCTGGTCGGGCGTCCAGTAGGTCCAGACGACGACGGGGTAGCCGGGCCGCACCCAGGCCGGGTCGACCGTGATACCCAGGTCGCGCAAGCCGCTGTTCTGCTTGGGCGGCTTGGACGTGTTGTAGACATTTGGGACGGCAATCTTGAGGATGTGGGCCGACTGCTTGATGTGGCTGGCTACGGGCTTGAGCTTGAGCAGGTGGTCTACGTCGTTGTTGACGAGGACGGCCTTTGCGCTGTAGTCGGCCACGATGTGCAGAAAGGCCGGCACGTCCTCGTTGAGCCGGTTCTGGTCCAGGGGCGCGACGGGTATGACGACGGCGCCGAGGTTGATGCATGCGTGGAGGGCGAAGATGAAGTCCTCTGAGTGCGTGTACATGACGATGGCGTGGTCTCCCGGCCGCAGCTTAACCTTGTTCCGGAGGTAGACGGCGACGGCGGCGACGCGGGCATCAAACTTGCGCCAGGTGATGCCCTTGCCCTCGCGGCCTCGTCCGTCGATGGTGCAGTAGGCCAGCTCGTCGGGCTGACGAGCCACGCGCCACTGGATCAGGTCCGTGATGCAGGCGAAGTTATTGAGAGGCGTCGAGGTGCGATCGTCCATGACGACTTCACGCCGGTCGATACCTGAATATTGCCGGTCGGCCGGAGCCAGAACATCGGCCCGGGACTCGGACGCGGCCGCCGACCAGATGCCGCCCAGGGGGTCGATGCCGATGGGCAGGTTCAGCACGGCATGCTCCACGCCGAATCGGACATGGACGCAGGGCAGGTTGCCGAGGTCGAACTCGCGCCGGCATAGCATGTTGCCGATCTCGCGGCGCCCGTTTTTGACGACGCGGGGCAGCGAATTCGGCGGAGTCACCATGACACAGTACAGCCGCAAGTGGTGCTCCTGGACCAGCACCTCCATTGTCCGCTCCGCGAGCGAATCTAGTAGCGCCGTGTCCGGCTGCCGCGGCGGCCCCCCTGAAGTCAGGGGTGCCGTCGATGCCGCCGCCGACTCCAGAACAACCACCGGCAGGTGCTCGTCGTTCACGAAGACGTCGAAGGCGGAGCAGTCGTATATCTTGGGCACATTTTTGACGATGCTCACCACCATGTGCTGCACGAAAAAGTAGCGGTACTCGGCAATCTCGTGCCCGTGCTCGACCCATTCGACCCTCTGCCGGATCCGGTCCTCGTACAGGCCCAGGACGAAGACCTTGCCCTCGATGATGGTCCCCAGCAAGCCGGTACGCAGGAACTCGGGCTCGACCGGCGTCGGCGTCGGATCGCCCGCCTCGAATTTGTACGGACGCGCGTGGAAGATGAGCTCCGTGTTCTTGGGCTGGGCCCAGAAGCCGCCAGACAGGGACGGCGAGTCGACCCAGATCTCGCCCACCGTGTGCGGCGATGCCAGCAGGCCGGTCTCCGGGTCGACGACGGCGAGCGTCGCGTCCGGGATTGGATACCCAAAGGCCGCCACCCGCACCATGCCGGGCTCGCTGGGCGCTCGCTTGGCCACGTCTTCGCCGTAGGCCGTCACCACGACCTCGTTGGTCTTGAGCGCTTCACGGTCGAGCAGCACCTCGTTGATCTCTGTGCTGGCCCGCTGCGCCGCTGCCGTCGTCGTCGTCCCCCCACCCAGCAGACTGGCGAAGCCGTTGGCCGGCGCCTTTTCCTCGCCTTCGTCCGACGGAGACGACGAATCCGCGTCCGACCCCCGTTCAAGCCTCAGAGAGACGCCCATGCGCTCCTCGCCGCCCAGCCAGTCACGCACGCTGATGACCATGCCGCCGTGCTCCGGCAGGCACAGCATGGGCGCTACCACATCGCGAGCCCGAGGGTTCCTCAGAGGCCGCAGCCAGCGATCGGCCAGGACCTCATGGAACTCGCCGTCGACGGTCAAGGTATCAATCAGACATAGCTTGACGGCCTGGAAATTGGGCTCGGTGCCCTTTTTGAAGTTGCGCGTCGTCATGGGGTCCTGCTGGTAGTTGAAGGCCGCCCGCTTGAGCCCCGGATAGTCGGCCACCATGATGGTCGCCTTGTACTTGGTGATGAGGTGCGCGTACAGGCCCGGCAGATCGACGGCCTTGTGATCGAACCAGACGGTCGTGTGGCCGCCATAGACGGTCAGCAGAACGCCGAGTATCATGCCGATGCCCTGCCGCGGGTCGAGGTACGACAGCAGGATCTCGCTGCCGGCTCCGCCGCCGATCTGCCTGCCGTTCTTGTCTCGCAACGCCGGGTTGAACGTGTCCCCAGGTCCGTTGCCCGGCACCGTGGACACGACGGCCGTCAGGCACGCCATCTGGTGCATGATGGTCCGGTGGCTGAGCACGACGCCGCGTAGGTCTCCCGTGGGCGCGCGGGAGAACTCAATGTAAGCTAGGTCCGGCACCGACAGCGTTGGTACGTCATCCTTCTTCTTGGCGTGATAGCTGCCAAATTCGTTCGTCTTCCACCACTCGACGCCCTTGGGCCACGTCAGCTTCTGAGCCGTTATGTCTCGCTGAAAGGCCTTGAGATTGTTATCCGTCGTCAGCGCCAGATGGGCCTGTGTCGCCGTCAGGATATAGTTGAGGCGGTGGTAGTCTTGCAAATCATTAATAGGCACGGCCACAACGCCGGCAATGAAGCAGCCCATGAGGGCGATGGCGAAGTCGATGACCTCGCTGTCGCGGTATACGAGGGCAACCCGATCGCCACGATAGAGCGAGCTTTTGTCCCGAATCACCTGAGCCACCTTTTCCGCCCGCGACGCGAGCTTATCCCATGTGATGGACGCAATCTCCTTGCCCTTGTTGTCAAGCACCCAATAGGCGGGCACTTTGGCTGTGGTGCGTCCGCGGTGCCGCAGAACGGCCGCTATGTTGTCGAAGCCGGACATGGCCGTATTGCTATCGTGAGGGTCGTAGATGGCAAAGGGAACCTCGCGAGGCTCCAACGGCAACTGATACTCGAGAGATTCGGGAGGTGGGAGGTCGCTGGCCGTAAGCATGGGCGGCGCCATGGCCGCAGTGGGTGAGAAGGCATCGCCGGACGAGTATCTCTGGGGTGCGCCCCAGTTGTCGCCCTGCTGTGCAGGATCATAGAGCTGCGGCCCGGCAAAGTCGGGGAAGAAGATGTGCGATTCCTGATGGTGGGGAAGTTGATATTGATGGTCATGATGTTGCTGTTGTTGTTGCTGCTGCTGCTGTTGGGCGTCGTAGACGCCCTGCTGCTCGGGATTGAAAGCATAGTCGCCAGATGCCAGGGTGCCGCTTCGGGTCGGCCCTTCGCTTCCGGGGGTAAGGAAGAGCGAGTCACGCTGGACGAGACCGCTGCGCTCGGCGATGGGACCGCCAGGGCGCAGCAGGCCGGCTGGGGTGGCGTCGAGATTTGCCGGGGGACTGCAGGCCGATTCGGATCGATAGCCGGGCGACAAGGGACTGGTAGTGCCGGAATCGCGGCCCGTCATGGACGCGTAGGCGGCGGCACGATGTCCATCGCTGGAGCCATATTTGGAGCTGTCAGGCGAGTGGATTCGCAGGCCAGTCCGCTGTTGGCCTGGTTGGTGCTGGGTCAGCAGCAGAGTGCGTCGCTTCTGATAGCTGCTGGAGCGTCAGCGAGGCGACGGCATTCTTCGTCAGCGGCGACAGCAGCCTACCCCTTCTCGGTAATGTCTCCGTCCTGTTCGAGACGCCCATCAGCCCGTGTGGCGGCGCAAGGCTCGACTCTCTACTTTACCTCCAACTCGCGCTGCAGGTCATCGAGCATAGCCTGCAGCTCTGGATTGAAGTCGGCCATGATGGAGGATGAAGAGACGACGGTCTATGAGGCGCTGCTGAGGCGGGAGTCTTCGGCCATGCTCGTGCGTCGTGACTAGGGCAGAGCCTTTGTTGGTCGGCAGCGGCTGAGGGCGAGGAGGACGAGGATGAGGTGGACGAAGGGGGGGCTGACAACGGGTCTCTGCAGCGGCTTGATTGATGCTGCCGCTGGTTCCGCCGACGAGCGGACGATGAAGAAACAGGGACGAATGTCGTCTAGAAATTTTCTTTCTACTCTTCAGGTGGCATGGACAGGCATTATGGATGGAGGCTTCAGCGTGAGGAGGCGCGTCAAGACTTGACCGAGTCTGAGGTAAGCTACCCGGGAGAGAGGATAATGAGGGGGGGGTTTTTCTAGCAGGCCCTGATGAGGCAACCCAGGGCGGGGGAGGGTTGAAGACCTGCAGGGGGCCCGCTCCAGCGCATCAAGGCCGACGTCACGGCAGGATTCCAGTGGAGAGCCGCCTGTAGGCAGCCCCTTTAGGGATTCGACGGAGGATTATTCGAGAACAAGTTTCAGCTGTAATCAGCTGGCGAGAGAAAAGTTGACCGTGCGGCCACTGCCAGCCAACAGAGGATATGCATCTTTGTGTGGACGGCGGCGCATGATGGATTCGATGACGAAAGTGAAAAGCAAAGGAATCCATATGAGAAAACAAGAAGATGATCCTGGAGTCTAGAAGTCATGATGCTTTGCGAGCTTCTATCCAAGCTTCGTCGGTAGGTATCTATATTATATGTAGATATAACTCCTATCGCAGCCCTCTGCTGTACATATAAGAAGTTGAAGCGGTCGTTCTGCTGCAAGTCGTTTCTGCAGCAGCCGAGCTCATGCCCCCCCCCCCCCCCCCCCCCCCCCCCCCCCCCCCCCCCCCCCCCCCCCCCCCCCCCCCCCCCCACCACCCCACCCCCCCCCCCACCCCCCCCACCACCCCCCCCCCCCCCCCCCCCCCCACGCCACAAAGAGACACAAGCAAAAAAAAAAAAAAA
>PDHQ01000010.1:97261-107674 GCA_003339415.1 Ophiocordyceps camponoti-saundersi (nom. inval.)
CCCCCCCCCCCCCCCCCCCCCCCCCCCCTTCTCCTCCAGATTCACAGTCAGGTGAAGACATGATCAGGCTAACCCCTTTGTCGAGTCCGTTAATGCATTGTGCTTCCGTCAAAGAGACGCCATCCCCTTTGATTGGCTTTGACAGTGCCTCAACGGCATGGCAGTGTAAAGGCTCCAGGGTAAGCCAGCGGCGGCGGAACCCTAAGCTCCGGTCTCCGCTCACACCAATCACCATCTTCATTGTTTACTTTGGCGAGGAAAAAACTTCATCCCCTCCCTCCATCCTCCATCTTCCCACGAAGTTGAAGCCGAAGCCGTTCTCGGCCTCTCGCCTGAGCCATGGCCAGCCGGCTCGTCTTGTTCATTCCCTTCGACTGAAGCCGTTGGTCCCGATGCGTTCCTGATTTCTCGTCTGGGGCCGGCAGGCCACCGGCCTCGCCGACTCCTGGCCCAATGTCCGACGACTCCAAGACGATGCTGGCTTCTAGCAATTTGATCAGGTGAGAAGAGACTCGATCGGTTCATCTCTCGTCCCTCGGCACAAACATGATGAGATTAGCAAAACACAGACCTGTTCCGAAATCTCGTGTGGAATATATTTGCTTATGAGCTATCCTGATATTTATCCGTCCTCTCTGATCATCGCCTTCTGTCCGCACGCGACCTAGAAGCATCACTAACAGCTTCCAGATGTCTATAGAAGCCTTGTCAAGTGGGCCGAGGCTGGCTGTAGAGCCGCCTCTCTCTCTGGCCTCGAGCTATGCGCGGCCTTTTACTTCCCCTTATTCTGGTCTTGTTCAGGCTCGCTGGACAATCGAGTAGCGGGTGAAGCTCTTTGTTCTACCTCCGTGACAGCTCTGTCCCTTTTGACCTCTTTTCCCACTGCATCTTTTCTTGCTGTAGATAGAACAATGGGCCGGCCCTTATATAGCCCTTTCTGTCCTTGGCCTTTATGTCGACTCTCTCCCTATCTCTCTGTTCCGTGTCAATGTGGTTGATTAATACCATTATCTTCGCTATCTTTACTCTCGTCTACTTACTCGAAAGTCGTCGTCACTCTTTACCTACTGCTTTTGTGTTTGTCCGGCACGATTCCTTGACGCCTGGGGCGTGAGTGTCTGTTTGGAAGCAGTACTATGTATCCGCCTCCCCAAGTTTCGTTGTCGACTTTGCACGCCAATGCTTTGACACCGAGGTCATCGATGATGATGATGATGCCGTCGACTGTTGACGATACGGGCGTCAACTTCGACTTCGCTGCAATAGACAAGTTTTTCCATGGAACTGTGTCTGATGCCAGTCTCATCGATCCTAGCCTCGGTGCTTTCATGGGCGCCGGGTCCGCCGTCGAGCCGCCCGTGGGAGGGCAGTCGGTGCAGCCCGATAGTCTCATACTTCCAGCCGGTGGTATGAGTGCGTCCAACAATACCGTTTCCCCGTCAAAGCTCAGCCATGAACAGGGCACAAGCAACTATTCCGACACGCAACAGTCCGGCCCGGACAGTGGCCGTGGCCTGAATGTGCAAGGAAACATTCCTCAGGGGCTGCAGCATTTCGTACAGTCCAACCATCCTCCGTCCGTACTCAACCCGGGAAGCGTTCTCCCAGCGCCAACGCCCTATTTGATTCAGCATCCGCAACAGCAACACTCGACCGGGCATTCGACACTCCTTGAGCCCAGTCTACGTGATAGCCAGCCGGCATCTGGCCTCCCGCCAAACAACTTCTCCGTCCCTCAACAACGGCAGCAGCCGAGACCGCAACGTCAGGGGATAGATCCTTATGACACGAGCCAGTCACGTTATTCAAGTCTGGCGTGGTGTCCGGACCCCGCGGCCGCTTCCAGACGGTTGAACAATGCTCAAGATGCCGTAACCGGCTTTCCTCCCCCCCTTTCTTCCGATAACAGGCAGCAGACAACAGGGCCAAACTATCCCCTCTGCCCCCCCTATGGAAGACCGATCGCGTCTCCCTCTGGAGGTCCAATATCGTTCTATCCACCGCCTTCATACGCTGGCAAGCAGATCCCTCCATACGGCAACCCGGGCCTTGGTCCCTCCCCCATCGGATACTTTCCCGCGCCAGGCCCAACGTCGAACGCGTCGAAAGGAGAGAAGGCATCGAACGGCTTTGACGAAGATACGACTGCTGTTCCAGCAGAGAAGAATGCGGCCACAGTCATCAAGAGCCCGAGTCTGTACTTGGACCTCGACAACAGCAAGAACAGCAGCACGCCAGCGGTGAACGGCCCTGACATGGCTCAAATTTGGGCCAAAACGGACAAGCATGAGCCGTCGTTTGCCGTCTCAGACGAAATGGAGAATAGCAGAGTCATGTCGGCGCGGGCAGCCAAGAAAAAGAACACGATGCACAAGGCTGACCCGTCCAAGGTCTACAAGGAGCACGAAGGGCTGCCAAAGTCGAAGCCGTTTGGACCCCGGACCGTGGACGGCCGGTACCTCTTCACCTATACAAAGGACGGGCAACTCGCCGAGGACCGAGTGTATTCCAGAGACGAGCTGCAAATCTACCTGGACGATCATCGCTCCGTCCTATGGATTCAGCAGTCGCCATCGCAGTGCGCTTCGCGCCTTCACTACGACGACCGACGATGCCGGTGGGATAAGTGCCCTCTGGCGTCTCGCGTCATCGGCTCAGGCTGGTTTCGCGTCGCCTTCGACGAGCATCCGCACCTGACGACCAAGGGGGGCAAGGACCCTTTTAAGGTGGCGGGCATCATGCACCTGTGGTGCTTTGAGCAGTGCTTTGACATTGTCGACTTCTTTATCCATAACCGGGTCAGGCCCGACACTCGAATCTTGCCAAGGGAGACGGGTAACGCCATGTCCATCAACCGGGATTCGGATCGAGAGATTGTCAAGGAGGCCTTTGACCCGTGGTTCAAGGAAAGACAGGAATACAGGAGCATGTACGGCCTCGAAAAGCTGCCGCGACAGCATCAGGACACGTTGTCCTTTCGTCTCAGCAGGCACCACGTCGACAGTCAGACTGGAGCTCGGCAGAAGGCGCGCGATAGTCGCAACGACGGGAAGCCTTGGAAAGAGAGGACGACGATTGATGTTCACATGGGAGACTTGCAGGTCTATATCACCCACAGCAACCACAAGAAGAACGCCAAGAGAAAGAAGAACAGAGTCAGCGGTACTGGAGCTTCGGCCAGGAGGCGGAACTCGAGTTTCGTGGCCGAGATGGTCAACGACAGCTTTCCAGTGACAGGCACCGAGTCGATGAGCGGAGGCTTTGGTCTGATGAACGGCTATGCCTCTTTGCCCCAGCCCTCCGAGATTCTTGCCCCTCAGCTTGGAATGAATGTGCCTCAACCGGATGATGATGATCCACATGCAGCTCCTCAGGAACTTCACATGATGTCAAACAAGGACGGCCACGAGAATAACGCGTTTTTCGACTTCGTGCCGCAACAGCCGTGGCAACCGTACAACTTTGACGAGACGGACAATACATTCATGGCCTTTGAGGATCCGGCACTCGGACAGGCCTCGTTGACGGCGACGGCGAGCCAGGGTCTTGACCAGACGTCCGGAGACGGGAGAGGCTCCTCCAATGCAATTCTCATGCAGACTGCGGTAGCAAACAACGCAAAGCAAACTCCAGCCGGAGCGACGAGTACGACGAGTCAAGTAGTCGGAAGCAACCGAGGCCACACCGACGACGACGGCTTTGCTGAGGAGGAACAGCGAAGCCGCGGGAGGACACGGCCTGGCGAAGGTTCTTTGAAGCGGAAGCGAGACGAGACCCTGGTGGAAGCGGGGGTGGGAAGGTGACAGACCGGAACTGCACTGCACGGGTCCGAATGAGAGGACGAAGAGGGTGCTTTGATGGATGAAGAGGGATGTTTCGAATATACTATGTATGAGGCCCGTTGGAACGATGGAGAGCGAAGAGCTTTGTGTTTTTCTTTTTCTTTTATATATGGGACGGATGTCGGATGGCTTTGGTGGTGTGCGTAGAGTTAGAATTAGAGTCACAGGACTCGACGAGTTGGACATGGATGCAGGGCATTCATCATTAGATGGTAGATGATAGATTAGAGGGCGTTGACATGGAGTTGTGGATTGATGAGATAGTGCTTGGCACTGTGTGATGATGAGCTAAGGCTGGTAATCTTTTGCGTGGAGCTTGCATGAGCCGCTACCTATGTCGAGCTCTTATGTACTGTGTCGTTACCGAGTTGATCGCACTGTATCTCTTCAGACTCTATATATTTCTTAGAAGGGATGATGACTCAGAATTTCCCTGCCATCTGTCATCGTGGCTCTTTGGCTTCCAGCTTTTCACTCTGCTCTGAAAGTCGACGAAGACGGATCGACGAAGCCTGCAGCGGATGGTCAGCATATATCCGTCCATAGCCGCCTTTGACCTGCCTATGTATGTACGTTGCCTAACACCGAGCAGGAATCAGGCGGTAATGGCAACGACGATGACACCCCCCCCCCCCTCTCCTGACTAGCAGGAGCTGCAGCTGAATGAATCGGTCATGCCGGGGGGGGTGAAGGAGGAGGGCTGTGCTGTGCTACCCCTACCCAAACCCGGCGACGATGGAGTTTCCTTCCCAGACTGAACCGGGATGGGCAATAGGAAGGGCAGAATGATGCGCGTGCCATGGCCGGGTGTGACTGGAACGCGGAGACGACCGGCGAAGCCGTTCAGCGTCGGAGTTGTGTGTGTGTGTGTGTGTGAGATGGTAGGGGCAAGGTCAATAGCCATGTCGGGTTGTTTTATTTTTTCAGCCTCATCTATCCGTGTCCATCTATCCATCTGTCGTCGGAACGATTTGCCTTGTCTACCTCTTACTCCGCGTGCAACACACCCCGTATATACAGATACATCTATCCATACATGAAGATGGTGATGATGACGAGGACGATGATGCTGATGATACCCGTTCTCCGTTTAATCCCCCCCCCCCCCTTTCCTCTACTATCCACGTCCAAGCCAAAAGCAAAGCTCTCTCTCTCTCTATCCCTACTCGTGCCTCACCTTCAGAAACAAGGAATGCTCGCTTCATCACGTGAAGCTCCCCCTCCCCCCTTCATTGCCGTTGGTCTCGCATTGCATTTGCCATCTTGCATTTGCCATCATCGTTCATTCAGGGGTCCGTTCCTCCTCTTCTCTCTTCCGTTGGCGGCGTTGTTGTGTGTTGTGTTATGTGTTTTTTTTTTAGCCTTCCCTCCCTCCATTACTCCCATCCCATCCCATCCCATCCCTCCCTCTTCTCTTCAAGTGATCCACAACTCGTCACTGGCTCTAAAGCCTTTGACCTGTTTTCTTCTCGTATTCCTCGGGTTTTTTTGTCCTTACTTTTTCTTCTTCTTCCTCTCCCCCCCCCCTGTGAACTTCGTTAGTTATATCGTCTTTCTGTCCCTTGTTTTCACCTCTTCATCCCTTCCCTCCCTTCCTCTCTCTCTCACTCTGGCTGTCTCTCCATTCCTAACTTACTAACCCCTTCCCTTCCCTTCCCTCCCTCCATCTCTTTCACATGCCCTCTCCATCCATCCATACGCTGTTGTTGGTGGCAAAACCACGTCTTTGATCCTTGCAGCTGCGAGGCTTGCGCCGCACATCTCCATCACTAATCCCCGCCTAAAGTATCCGTACAGTCACTTTTACCTAGGCGATGGGGGAGGACGCGCTGCAGGTGATTGTCTTGGTACGTTGCACCAAAGCAAGCCCCCCCCCTGGCTGTATTCTATCCTATCTGACATCTTGCCCTGCAGGGTTCTGGCGGCGGCCCTCTGGAATCCAATATCACGGCGCTCCTCGTCCGTTCCGTGGCTCAGGGCTGGTCCAAGGGCTCCATCGTCGCCGTCGATGCCGGAGTTCACCTGTCGGCGATATCGAGACTCGTCCACGAGGCTTTTCCTTCGCCGCCCCCGACCTCGCTGCCGTACGTCGTCACGCAAGGTCCCTTTGCCGGCCTCTCTCTGCCTTACGATACGCCGACGGCAAACGCTGCCCACGTCACTCGCACCCTCGTCGATACCTATCTCATCACCCATCCGCACCTCGACCACTTCTCCGGCTTCGTCGTAAACACCGCCGGCCTACCCGGCACGCGCCCCAAGAAGCTCGCCGGCTTGCCCAGCACCATCCAGGCGCTCAAGAACCACATTTTCAACAACGTCATATGGCCCAACCTCAGCGACGAGAACAACGGCGCCGGCCTGCTGACGTACATCAGGCTGGTGGACGGCGGATCCCCGGCCCTGGGCGACGGCCAGGACCGCGGTTACCTCGAGGTCTGCGACGGCCTGTTGGTCAAGACGTGGAGCGTCAGCCATGGCCACTGCATCGAGAAGCACAGCCACCGAGGCTCTACCTCGAGCACGTCACCACGCTTCGGCAGCCACGATAGCCAACAGCCTCGGGGCGTCCGACGGCCGTCCATGACGCCTTCGCGCAGCTCCACCCGACTCAGCCAGGTGGCGGCGGCGGCGGCGCAGGCGGCGGCGCAGGCGACGACGTCGACATCGCAGTTCGAGTCGGAAAAATATTGCGTATACGACTCGAGCGCATACTTTATCCAAGACCAAGACCATCGGCGCGAAGTGCTCATCTTCGGCGACGTCGAGCCCGACAGCATCTCGCTGAGCCCGCGCAACCTGGCCGTCTGGCAGGAGGCGGCGCCCAAGGTGGCATCGGGCGTGCTGGCCGCCATCTTCATCGAGTGCAGCTACGACGACTCGCAGAGCAACGACCGGCTCTTCGGCCATCTCAAGCCCGTCTTCCTCGTCGAGGAGCTGCGGACGCTGGCCGCCGAGGTCGAGACCGCGCGCAACTCACCGTCCTCGTCGTCGCTTAAGAAGCGCAAGCGCATGAGCGTCGGCGACGATGGTCCCCATCGACGACCTCCCCCCTTTTCCCTCGAGGACCCCGTTTCGCCCAAGTCGATGAAGCCGACGCCGCAGAGGCCTGGAAGCAGTAACGAAGCGGACACGCTGGGTCTGGCCACGCCGACGGACGAGTTGTCTCTCGGACCGCCCGCGCGACCGCTCCTTCAGGGGCTCAAGGTCGTCATCATTCACGTCAAAGATACCTTTGAAACCAAGCCGGATCCCGGCGAAATCATCTTACGGCAGCTACAGGAACACGCACGAGAGGCGAATCTGGGATGCGAATTCATCATATCGAAACCAGGCATGAGTATCTATCTGTGAAAGCTCGGTCATCTGATGGACGGATATACCCCTTGTTTTTGAGGTGTTGAGGAGTCAAAATTTCGGCCATTTTGCTGCATTAGGCGCACGAATACCTTGCTTCTATTAGCCACAACACTGCGGCAGGTTCTTGTTGCTTTTCTCTCTTGGTCATGATGTTCTACTGTGCCTAAATGACTATGTATGTATATGCGGCAGGACTGGATTCATGTATGCATGTTCAGTTATAACTTGGCTACGAGCCAGCTGTATGATGATCTTCATATCTTGGCCTCTGAAGTTCCAAGACCTCGGTTGTACGAGCGTAGGAAATGCCGCCGAGACGGCTCATCGGTCTGAGCACCTACGACTCTACCGTCAGCAGAGACGCAGGAAGACGATCAAGTAGAGGAGAAGACTCACTGAAGGGTCGATGAGGGTCTTTTCCTCGTTCAAGGCATCATCGCGAACCCAGAAGCGGGTGCCCTCAAAGGTAACGACGGTGGAAGACTTGCGGCCGGGCGTCGCCTTACTCTCATACTCCTTGTACGAGTCGAGCTTGACCTCGATGCTGAAGACGGCCTCGGCAACGCGTGGAGCGGCAACGGTCTGACAGTCACGGACGGGTGTCAGACCGGTCAGGGACCACTCGCTGACACCATAAGGGGCATTGATGCTCGCCGCGTTGGCAGCCTCGATGAAAGTCTCGCTGACGAGGTTGATGACGGCCTCCTTGGACTCGACCACATTACGAAGCGTATCCTTTGCGCCGGGGCCGGCATCGGAGGTGAAGCCGACAACGTAAAGAGGCGGATCGTGAGCGACGACGTTAAAGTAGCTAAAGGGCGCCAGGTTCAGGGCCGAGCCGTCGGAACGCTGCGAGCTGATGAGGGCGATGGGACGGGGCACGATGGCGGAGACGAGGAGCTTGTAGTTTGCTTGCGGGGCGCGATCCGGGCCGTAAGGATCGATTGACGTGTGCGACTTGGAGCTTGCTGTCGAAGGGTGGAGTTTGTTGGGGCCGGAGCCGAGGGTCCAGGAGGGGGAGACGGTGCGAGTTACGTGCACCGGCGGAGAGGATTCTTCCCATTGAGGGCGTGAGGCCTCGAGGGTTTTGAAGTCGGGATGTTTGGACATGTTGGACGAGGTAGAGGAGAAGTGAGAGAGGGAGTTGATGAAGGAGGTGGATGGAGAAGATGTCGTCGTCGACTTATAAACTACCCGGTTAAGGCAACGGCTATAGCAGACCGGCCTACGGGGAATCTGCATCCCGAGGCGCCTCAGCTAGGTAGGTAGTGAGTGAGATGGGATAAATCGAAGTGGCATCCCGGACGAACCGAGGCGGCGGCTTTTGTCTCTCTGCCTGCCTATCCGTACCCTTGGTAGATAAGGAGGTCCGCTTATGAAGCACACCAACGCGTCATGACGCAGCCAAGCGGGAGGAAGTGGCCGATATGAGACAACAAGGCAAGTTTACTATGGATATTGGTAAGCAGCGGCTCTCTGGATGGAAGGATTTCCTTTTTTTCTCTCGTCTTATTAATTCATTGTCTGTCTTTAGGTACTCGCGGATATCTTCTTCGTTATTGGGGGTTTGAATAACGACGCGGATGATGGCATTGATAGAGGAGACAGAGGCATGCTCCTTATCAATCAAGAACGACGATTGGCACTACGGCCAAGAGAACGGATAAGCATGAATAATCACCGCCTCTACTCCGTACGAATGATCTACTACCGTGTATACTTGTGCACGCAGCACGAGACAGAGCTTGGAATCTGCACGATGCCCCCCCCCCCCCCTCTTAGACACTGGTGGCGGCCTGTGGAGGCAGGCGCCGAGGAGGCTGATAAGGCATTCCATTGGAGCGCAGTCAGTTGTGGCAAAGGGGTGCCCGTCTTGTCAGTGGGTGGTTTCTTGAGGGGCACACCCGCCAGGTGTTTAAGGAGCGCCTCATAGCCTTGCAGGCTATCTTTCCATTTCCACAGTCCGGTATTAGTATCAACCATTCCCCAGTCTGCAATATCCGCAGCTTAGTATTCGTCAGATAGGAAGATTATCCTAGATAAACTATCCGTAGCCTAGTTTCGCGAACCCTTAACGTGGGCAATCTTAATATTTAGCAGCCGTAGCTTAGTTACCCATCGAGCGTAGATACCTTTATAGCCCTCAGAAGTTAGGAACCATGTGATGGGGAAGTGGTCTGTGAAGATAGTTAATTTGTCCACTGTGCGGAATAGATGTTGGTGGCGACGGCAGAATTCGACCAAAGCACAAAGTTCAAAAATCTTCGCTTCACATCACTCTTGCTCCCGTTTTTTGACCCCATCACTTCTATTCATCTCAGTCAACGATCACTTCCAAACTTTTGTCCAGTCTTAAACGATACTTCCCTTCTCGCCTTTTGCCTAATCACTATACCCGAGCACGATGGCCTGGTTTTCTAGTTTATAGACGGGCGTCAAGTCGCTCTTCACTATTAAATTTTCAATTTTTAAGAGCCTAATATGCGCGTCTATCATTAACTATCCCGTTTCCATTCACCATTTCTTCTCGCTCGCCGCAATCCCCGCTCCACCTCCTACGCTTAATAGTGCTTAGTATAATAAGTTATAGCAAGTTATGTTTATCTTACGTATTATCGTGGCGATAATCATTATCCCGGCAGCCCTGGTAACGATGGTGGTTGAACTTTTCTCACTGTTCGGTAAATAACTTTCCAATCTGAATGCCAACTAGGCTTATGAACTTCGACAAACGCTTCTCCAGCTCGGGTCCGAACCTATAGCATAAGAGGAACTATCTGCAAATAATCACAGACCAGAATCCTATAATTATATTATAGATATTAATAGCGAAGGGAAAGAATTTTTTTAGATACCGAAATAGTACGGGAATATTAAAGTAGCGTCTAAGAAAGGTCGTTAAGCAATTATTTAGGCTAAATAGCCTAGATCTAGCTAACATAGACAGTTACAAGGGAATAAGTCCTAACTTACGATATATACTCGACACTTATTAAGTTTTCTTTTTCTTAGCGAAAGGGCCTGGGGTTTTAATGTCTACGTGGTATGACTAGCGAATAGTAAAAAAAAAAGTTTTGTTCTCCCAAAAAAAAAAAAAAAAAAAAAAAAAAAAAAAACGGGAAAAAAAAAAAAAAAAAACAAAGCCCCCCCTCCCCCAAGGTGTTACACATCCACAACGAAAGCACGCCCCCCCACCCTGCCCCCCCCCCCC